>ML787191.1:278195-307842 GCA_009831015.1 Picea engelmannii
AATAAAGTGAAGTGATGAGTGTATTATAATTCAAAGTGAATACAAAATAAATAATTTCAATAATAAATTTAATGGAGAAAATAGAAGTGGACCCAACCCTAAAATAAGGAAAGTGGGCCAAGTGACCTAGAAGATGTTTTTAAGGAAGGTACTTGGAGAGTATAAATAAGAGGCAAGGCTCTCTAATTTGAATAAAACTTGAGAATATTTAATATATATAGGTGTCTAAGGTAACCAAATGATATTTAAGCTGAAATTCTGAGGAAAGTGAAGAAAAGAAGACCGAAATGCAAGGAAGGATAAATTCTTTTGATGGTGCTTTCTAAGGTATGTTATTTACAAGTCATCTCACCATTTTCACTATAACTTTTTTTCTATAATGATTCAAATCCTGAAATTTCTATGCAAGTGAGAAAACATATCCAAGTATTTTTGGTAAACAATTCAGCTTGTGGGTCGTTGTATTGTGGTATTTACACTCCATGAAAAATAAGGTTTGTGACCAGTCCTGAAACTAGTCAAAATCAGGTGTTTCGGGTAAACATGTCATAACTTCTTCATAAAAAATCCAAATTTAGTGAGACAAAATGTGTTGGTTAGGGTATAGTATGTAGTATTCTATGTAATATGTTTATATCAATTCATAAAATATTGTTTGCGGGGCACGCTCTACAAGGTCACTCTCTAGAATAAGCTAGAATTTAGCAAGGTATGCCATTTTTGCTATAACTCCTTTTCTGAGAGGTTTCAAGTAGTGACACTTGGAGGAATTGCATAAAAAACATTGAAGAACATTTTGAATCAGTTTCAGATATTTATACATTATATGTTCAAAGTTATGATTACTTCAAGTTAGGGTTGTTGACTAATCCAAAACTAGGCATGTGAGACTAAAGAAAAGTTTGATGAAAATGCTAGTCTCATGTTTTTAAAGTTAAGGAAGGTTTGAAAGAATGTGATCATATACACCAGTTCTATTACATAGCTAAAAATCAGATTTGGATGATGAAATTGATGAGGGATTTTAGTTGTGGTACATGTTGAGTACATGGTTGAGACAAGTAGTTGATGAGTTGGCGCACATACATGAGGTATATAGTTGATGACGTTGGTACATATTGATGAGTCATAGTTGATGAGTAGTTGACACATGATTGGTACATACTTTTTACATGGTTGGATGCACTTGTTTATGGTACAGGTTTATTACAGGTTGGTGCATGGTTGATGCACTTGTTTATGGTACAGGTTGATTACAGGTTGAGGTACAGGTTGATGCATGGTTCAGATTTATTAGTACATGTTTACAGTGGTATATCTCATAGTGATAGTGTGAAAATGGTTCCATCATTCTAATTCTACTTCAGGGTGGCAGGATGGGGAAAGGATAGGTGATTGTAGCCACCTTTCGGTTGTAGTCGGAGAACATTGGGGGTTGTAGCCTCATTCTGGTTGTAGCCAGAGAATTGGGGAGTTGGAGCTTCCGTCAGGTTGTAGCCTGAGAAAATAGGGGGTTGGAGCCTCCTTCCAGTTGCAGCTGGAAAAAAAAGGAAGTTTTTTCTTCCAATGAATGTAATTCTTCAAGACATATAAGAAAAATCAATTCGTGGTTTTCTCCCAATTTGGGTTTCCACGTAAAACACTGGTGTATTGTGTATGTGTTTGATTGTTTATTTCTTAATGCTCATTATTGGATAATAATTGTAAATTGGTATAAAATTTGAATAAAACGTATTATAATTACACTATTACTGATTCACCCCCCCCCTCTCAGTAATCCAACAACTGTGGCACTCCTTGAAATTGTTGTGCATTGACAAATTATGGCGCAGTACATCCTGCCATCAACTCATCCTGCATCTGATGTTATTTCCTTCATTAACTATAGAGTTATACAATTTTTGTCTTCATTTTATCCATATGTATATCGGTGGCCACCCACCTTTTCCAGCAGGCTCATAAGATTTTTCTAGCAATTTTTGTAATTTACTGTTTTTAGCAGTTTTCACTTTCAAAGCTATTTTGAGGACCTAAACGATGTTTCTTGGGAAACCAGGTTTTAAATATAGAAATTCCTTCAATATTTCACCTAAAATGAATCTCCTCTTTGATACCTTTCCAATGGGCTATCATATGCCTAAAACGGATATTGTATGCAAAAGTTACGACCTCGGGAAGTTGATGTACTAACTTACCCAAACGGGGCCCACATGACTTTTGGCGCTTCATCTCCTAGGGTTAGGTTTTTGGATGTATAGGGTTTTTGACATTCTTGATTATTGTAAAAATTCCTTCAGAGCCTCATTGTAATCATCTTCTTGCGAATGAGCATAGTTTTCACATCTCTTCTCAGAGATAAGCCACCACCATTCTAGCAAGATTGTTTCCGCTGCATTTTACAGTTTCAGCTTATTTCGTTATTGAATAGAAAACCAATTTTACTATATCTTTTTTATTTTGTGTTAAGCACCTGTTAATAATCTGTATTCATTTTTTTTTAATCTAGATCAATGTTATTAGAGAGGTCTTCTCCTTGTCGTCTTAATGCATGTCCCCAACGAGGTCGCAGTACAAAGAGTTGGGTCTCGAGCTTGTTTCTCTTGAGGAAAAAATATCTTGCACGCCCAAGCGACCTCTCATGGAAGGAGAAAAGAAATATGAAGGGACATGATATCCTTTCAAACTGTTGATTGAGGAATCCCTCAGACAACATAGGAACAATATGATGGATAGTTTCATGCAAATCCTTCAGCGACTACCAACAGGCGATGCATCTTCTTCGAACGGAGGCACCGCCCCCTTCAAGGTACAAATAAAGTTCAAAATTCCTATATTTGAAGGTCAGATAGATGCAGATGTTGTAGACAAGTGGTTGAATCTACTAGAAGGATATTATTTTGTCCATAACTTTTTGAATAGAGAAAAGATTACTTTTGAGCTCCTCAAAGTCATTCCCCATGTCAAACATTGGTGGGAAACTTTCTGTGAGCAAAAGGAAACAGAGGAACCCTCATTATTTTTAGTCATGACCACCTAGGTATCCTTCAAGGATGCTATTAAGGAGCAATACTACCCTATCAAAATTTATGACGACCTGTATACCAAATGGATCACACTGTAGCAAGAAAGAGACCAAGCAATGCCAGATTTCACAAATATCTTCCATACCTTGTGCACCAAGTTGGGTATCAAATATTTGGAGTGGAATTTGGTGCTCAAGTATTGCGGTGCTCTGCATAGATACATCCAGACCGAAATGGAATTTTTGGACATCTCATCCTTGGGCGTGGCCTACTGATATGTCATCAAAATCGAGCAGAAGCTCAAAAAAAAGGCGTGGAAATTTGGGCCTTGGAACCCCTCACAACAAAAGCCAGGAAAGGGTGGACCCAACCCATAGAACAAAGGACAAAGAAAATATGGACATTATCAGGAAAACTAGCCCAAGATGCAAGCAAAGAAGGACACTGGAAAGACAAAGAAAGATATCGAGAAGTGGTGCGACTTCCATAAGATCCCTTGTCATAACACTGCTGACTATCGCTAAAAGTAGTCATTGGTCACCGAAGTGAAATCCTCTGAATCAGATGCAAATTATGACTCTGAGCTAGAACCAGAAAGGGGAACATAGATCATTGATGTGGAACCCAGTGCCACTGTTGCTACCACCAAGCTCCAGCCTGGTGAGCTAAATTTGCCAGAAGAAGGAGAGTGCCTCTTCCATTCATAGATGTGGGTAAAAGGTACCCCGCTACACTTAATTGTTGATAGTAGTAGCCAGAAGAACCTCATCTTATCAGAGGTTTTCAAGTGATTGGCCCTGCCAACAATGCCGCACCCACAACCCTAAACCATTGGATGGCTCTGCCAAGGAAGAAATCTTTGTTTCATCCAACAGTGTCGACTATCGTATGGAATCAAGCCCTTCAAAGAAGAGGTATTGTGTGATGTTGCTCCTCTTGAAGTTTGTGATGTTATTTTGGGCCAACCTTATTTATGGAAACGTCATGTTGTATATGAGTCTAGAACTCGTAGTCTTATTATTACTTTGAATAGGAAATTGTACAGGATACTCGAAGCAGTCCCACCTAGTGATCTCTACTAAGCAATGCAGGAAGGTCATTGTTAGGGTCCTAACCCACACATAGGTAGAACAATATATTCATATGTAATAAAGGTCAATATTAATAAGGCCTTTCAATAAAATAGAATAAGGTGGATGTAAGAAGACCTAATAGAAGATTCTTCTTCTAGAAGGATCTTCCTCTAGATGCTTCGTTTTAGTATAAATAGGAGTCGAGGGTATGAGAACCCTAACTTGGATATTATTGTAATGGAGCTCTGCTCAACTGGAGATTTCCCCCTCAAAGAGTCTCGTGAACATTTCTTTCATATTCAAAGTGTTATTTCTGTTATTATTCTCATATCATTTCAGTGTTATTGTGGTGAATGTTCTAGTTATATTGTTGTTATTCTGCCATTACTAGCATTTTATTTCTGTTCTGCATACATTTTATATCTGGTATATTAAAAGTGGTATCAGAGCACTTTCCTTGGAAGAAAGTGTGGGTTAAATTTTTTTTTCAGGGTAGAGACGTATTCTGGCATCTCTAAGCCACAGAGATCTATCATTTTGTGCATAAACCCGCGGTTGATGGATTCATACATGTAGAAAATACAAGTGGTACTTAAGTGCACATCACTTGGCCACCCTCGTAACCCCTGTTGGTACCCCTTCAAGTGGTAGCGCATCAGACAACACTTGTGTATGGATCGGCCTAGATTACCTGAATTCCTCTTTAGATAAATCGAACGGTCGCCTGGCTGCTATAGTGTCATTGAGAACAACACTCAGGAAGATACTCTCTAGTACCTGGGTAGTCGGGTAGTACAGCTAAGGGTATAGTCTATCCTCCTTATTTAGTGCCCTGAGATATTGGGTCAAGTACTACTGTTGGACCACGCACGTATATCACAGAGCTATAGCACAGGCCAAACCCTTATCTGTAGAACCCTTGAATACCTAACCCTTGGGGATAGAAACATAAATAAATTAAAACAAACAGGATCTATTTCATGAAACTGTGTTCAGGTTTCCAAGTAAATACACATTCCTTTATGGTTAATCATTTGGGCATTTCCTCTCTACAGTATTCTTCAGACCAGAGTATAACTCCGCAGGTGTAAAAAAAAAAAAGTCCGGAAAATGTTTTACCATTATTTGAGACCTATTCCATTGGATTCATCTCTTCGCCCTTATCACATTCATCCATATCATTTTTTTGGAAAAACAATTTGACCCCGCCCACCCCTTTTCAGTTCCCTCATCCTCATGGCCCATACCCATAGCCAAGACTTGGAAGCTCGCTTCCACACCTTGCAATCTGGTCTCATCGAGACCCAAAAAGAAGTGAAACAACTCAGTGCCAATGTTTTCGCCATTAATAAAACCATGCAATCCTTAATGGAGGAAATCAAGCAAGACCTCACCACCCAGCTTGAATCAGTCTTTTCAGCACTCTGCACTAAACTGCATATCCCTATAGATAACCCTTCCTCTTCCTCACCTCCACATACTGAAGGTGACCATTCCTCTTATTCCCATAACTTTCAGAACCATCACTTTCAATGTGACCTGTGCCTTCCATGGGTAGATGTGACCAAATTTGATGGCTCAGACCCAACTAGTTGGGTAACCCAAATAGAAAATTATTTCTCTTTATACGACATTACAGATGACTTGGCCAAACTCTGGTATGGTATTCTCCATCTAGATCAAGAATGTTGGCAATGGTGGCAATGGAGAAAAACTTCTCATCAAGGGTATATTTCTTGGACACACTTTATGGAAGATCTTTTTGAACGCATTGACACTGACACCAACCATTTGGGTCATTTGACAAAGTTGAAACAATTAGGAACAGTGGAAGACTTTATTGCTGCCTTTGAGTGCCTGGCTTTTAGACCAGAGGGCATGTCTAATGCCATTTTTTGAGAGCGTTTTATCAGTGGCCTCAAGGATGATATTCGGGCCCATGTCCTCATGGATTGGCCTCAGAGTTGGGTGGAGGCTACTAAAAGAGATAAATAAGCACAAAAGGTTGTATCTTCTCAAAATCGAAAACCCTCCTTTATCCCTCACCCTAAACCAGTAAATCCCACTACTCCCTTTGTTCCACTAAATATCCAAAAACTGACCAGGGATAAAATGGTTGAATGCCAACTCAAAGGCCTTTTTTATAATAGTGATGACAAATATTTCCCGAGCCACAAGTGTAAAGAACAAAATATTTTTATGGCCATCTCCGAGGATATTTTGGAAGAGGATGTAGAAACTCCCTTTGTGTCCGAGTCACCTGAATCCACTGACATAAACCCTCCCTCTGACCCTCCCGAATTAGAATCGGTCATTTCCCTCAATGCTCTCACTAGATTCTCCGCTCCCCAAACCCTCAAGCTAATCGGTTACATCAAGCACCGGAAGGTCATCATTCTGGTTGATAGTGGAAACACCCATAATTTTATTCATCATCGCATTTCCTAAGAAACTCATTGCTACATCCATGTCATCAATAATTTCCAAATCATGATCGCCAATGGTCATTCCATGAAATGTGGAGGGCATTGTGAAAATGTGCATCTCCAAATTGGTGACTACCACCTGAAATCCCATATGTTTCCTATCGACATGGGAGGTTGTGACATTGTGTCGGGTGCAGACTGGCTAAGGACTTTGGGTCCCATTCTCATTGATTTTAAAGACTTAACTATGCAATTCGACCAGGAGGGCCACCAATATAAGTTCCAAAGCATCATCGTTGGTTCAACTAAGATATTTAGCTCCCATCGCATGGAAAAGCTTCTAAAAAAAAGTCATTATGGTGTTATCGCCCAACTCCATTCCATACAAGCAATAGAGATAACCTCGGTCCTGTAAGACCTCCAAGCCATCCTTTCTAAACATCAATTGGTCTTTTCCACTCCCTAATGACTCCCTCCTTCTCGTGGTGTTGATGATCATTCCATTCCCCTAGTACCTAGAAGCCTTCCTCCCAATATCCGTCCATATCATCACCCCTTTTCCCAAAAAAATGAAATTGAGAAAATGCTCCAGGAACTCCTTAATGCAGGCGTTATCCACCCTAGTACGAGCCCCTACTCTTCTCCTGTGTTCATGGTCCTGAAGAAAAACGGTTCTTGGTGAATGTGTCCTGACTTTCGTTCCCTCAACAAACTTACCATTAAAGATAAATTCCCCATTCCTTTCATTGATGACCTCCTAGATGAATTGAGTGGCGCCCAATTCTTCACTAAACTTGATCTTCATTCGATCTACCACCAGATACGTATGAAAGAGGCATACATACCCAAAACTACCTTTAGAACTCATTAGGGACACTATGAGTTTTTGTTCATGCCCTTTGGCTTGTGTAATGCCCCCTCCACCTTCCAAAGCCTCATGAATCACGTCTTCCATCCTTTTCTCTGCCATTTTATCTTAGTTTTCTTTGATGATATCCTCATCTATAGAAAAACCCGGATAGACCATATTTCTCATGTGGATCGAGTTCTCCATCCACTCTCTCAGTACCAACTTTTCTTGAAACAGTCTAAATGTGCTTTTGGCACCTCAGAAGTAGAATATTTGGGTCATCTGGTTGGCAAAGATGGCGTCAGGGTGGATCCTAAAAATATTGAAGCTATGTAAGACTGGCCTCACCCAAAGACTCTTAAGAGTTTTCGTGGATTTCTAGGCTTAACAGGGTATTATCGCAATTTTGTTCAGAATTATGGGAAGATTGCAGCACCTCTCACTGCTCTTCTAAAAAATAACTCTTTCACTTGGACAACGTTTCCAAATTAAGACAGACCATCAAAGCCTCAAGTGTTTTCTGGAACAACACATTTCCTCCCCAAAACGACAAAAATGGGTGACTAAACTCTTTGGATATGATTATGAGATCATTTACAAGAAAGGAAAAGACAATGTGGTTGCGGATGCACTTTCCCAGAAATATGAAGATGAAGGATCCCTTTTTTCTCTTTCATTCATTGTACCAGATTGGCTCCAATCCATTCGCCAGGAATGGCTACAAGATCCCAAAAGTTCGCAGTTGATCCAACAATTGCAGTCCAATTCTCTAGCTTCCCCAGGGTACTCTTGGCTCCAAGATGAACTTCGATACAAAGTCCATTTGTATTTAAGTAAACAATCAAAGCTTAAATCCACGGTACTTTCTGAGCTTCATGCTACACCCACAACAGGGCACTCTGGGTTCACCAAAACCTATGACAGGGTCAAGTGTTCCTTTTCCTGGGATAGTATGAAACAAGACATTCATAATTTTGTAGCTAAATTTGATGTGTGTCAATGAAACAAGGGAGAAACAGTGAAATCTCCAGGCACACTACAATCGCTCCTGATTCCACCTGCTATTTGGAAGGATATCTCTATGGATTTTATTACCGGCTTACCCGATTTGGGAAATAAATTCGTCATCATGGTGGTTTTTGATCGCCTTTCCAAGTATGCTAATTTATGCACCCTTAAACACCCGTTTACAACATCCACGGTGGCTCAAATTTTCATGGATCAGGTCTTCAAGCTTCATGGCATGCCGCACTCTATTGTTTCTGATCGCAACCCAACTTTCACAAGCAATTTTTGGCAAGATTTGTTCAAGAAACAAGGCACTGAATTGCATCTCAGCATAGCTTATCATCCCCAGAATGATGGCCAAACAGAAGTTTTCAACAAGTGTTTGGAAACATATTTGAGGTGTTTTTCCTCGGAAAAGAAAAATCAGTGGGCTCAATGGTTACCCCTAGTTGAATGGTGGTACAACACTTCATACCATACAACTACACGCATGACTCATTTTGAAGCGATATATGGATAGAAGCATGTTGGACAACTGAGAGGGGGGGGGTGAATCAGTTGTTACTGTGCTTAAACAATTATGATAATTTTAAACTCTTTACACAACATTTAATGACAGTCACAATAATGCAAGGAAGTAAGCAATAGAACATTTAGCATCATTCGCACATATGAGATACACAGAGACATATATTTCCTGAGGAAACCCATACAGGGTAAAAAACTCTTCTTCTTTATATGATAAGTAATCTTTACATTCTTTACATTATCATACATATGAGCACCAAATCATAATGAGGCTACAACCTCTATTTTGCAAGCTGCTACTTGTTGAGAGCACCAACTCTTTGGATTCTCTAGCACCAACTAGAAGGAAGCACCAACTCCCTGTTTTTTTCCTAGCACCAACTAGAAGGAAGCACCAACTCTGTGGTTTCTCTAGCACTAACTAGAAGGAAGCACCAACTAGAAGGAGGCTACAACTCCCTATGTTCAAGCACACACTTGAACCTATGAGGACAACAGTCCTCCCTAGCACCTCCCTACCACCCTGAAATATATCTTTGCTATTAAGACTTATTACAATGATATAAAGTTCTTCAATGGCTTACCGGTCTCATCATTGTTCTGCTACACTGCGTTGCTCTATCTGCATCAGTGTCTTCTGCACACTCCTTGCACTTTTTGTTCTTTTTCCTTTTATTCTCTCTGCACCATGTCCCTTCAATGCACCATTCCCCTTCTATGCATTTCTGTTGTTGCGCTCTGCATTCTTCTTCACACCTCAATCACACCCAACAACAACAACACCAATCTCTTTTTTTTTCTACATACTTATAGTCTATGTGCTCCTTGTGCATGCAATATGTGCCAAGCTCCTGCATTCTCTCACCCTGCCAATATTCTCCACATTGGGGTGTTTTATCACACTTCACTTTGCCACAGATTTTCTCCCTTCAGCCTCAACCATCTCTCTTTGTATTGCATATCCTCCTCATGTCCAGTACTCTACCTAATCATCATTGCAACTCTTACGCTTCTCTGGTGGTTCAACCGACACGTCCAGCATCACTGGTTGTTATGTTGAGATTTCTCAGCCTGTTTGGCAGTTCAGACTCTTCGTCTTCTCTATCATAGTCAAGCTAATCCTCTATGTTGTAGTTACAGGCTTCAATGCTCATCCATCTGTCAATCGCCTCTAAGAATAGTCATAAATCATTCGAAGATGCCCCGAGCCTTTTCATCTCCTCTAGCGATCATACTGAGGCCTCTTCAAGTCCTCTGGCAGAAACCATCAGTCGTTTCTAGTAGTTACACTGTGAAGTGCAACAGTAGCCCTCCGATCATATTCAATTTCCCCTGCACCCTTGGATGGAGTTCGTAGGGTCTTGTGTTTAATTCATCGTTTCACATTTCATCATTTAGGGATTCCTGTGGTTAAGGTTTCTTTACACTTCACGTACTGATCCCTGAAACTCTGAAATTGATCTTGGTTGCACTAGCTCCTTCCTCCATCTTCCGCCAATCTGACCAATGGTTGTGACCATAGGCTGAGCCAAAACATGTTTCTCATTTCGGAATTTCGGCAATCCTATTGTGACGCATCTCGACTCTCCAAGTCGCGATCATAGAAACTCTGAAAAAGGAGCATAGCTGGACTAGCTTCGATCATTTTGGCATTTCGTATTTCGGCATTTTGTGATTTTGCATGTTGCAAATTCTTTTTGTGAGGAATCTCGACTCTCCATGTCACAATTTTGCATTTCATCTTTTTGCGATTTCACATATCGCAAGTTTGAGAGGTTAGGGAACCCCATTCCTTGACTTTCCAGTCAGTGAAATGAAGATTTGTTGCCACGTGTCCTATGGACCCAACGATCTAGATCTTTTCATGATTTTGACACTTCACGGGCCTTCGTCATGTCTGATCAATGGTCCAGATCAATTCTCGATCCGATGGCTAGGATTATTTCACGATTTCGTATATCGTGACTTCAGAGGTTAAAGTTCCTTTGTTCTTTGATTTCTCGGTCTGGGAAATCCCAGTATCCAAAACTTCGAAATGGATTCGGACCAACATGTTTCATTGTTTCACATTTCGCCACTTCAAGACTCTTGTTGTGAGGGTCCTTGACATCTCCAACTCTCGATCTGCAAAATCCTGGTATCTGAAACTCTGAAACGGAGTCGGACCAACATATTTCAACGTTTCTCATTTCACCACTTTGGGACTCCTGTTGTGAGGGTCCTTGACATCTCCAACTCTCGTTCTTCAAAATCCCGGTATCCGAAGCTCCAATTTTTCGGTCTGTGAAAATCCAAAATGGAGTGTGCCTGTTTTGGGATTTCAGCGTTTTGCATTTCGTGACTTCACGACTCCTATGGTGAATTTTTTTTACACTTCCAACTCCCAGTATCCGAAACTCCATTTTTATGGTCTGCAAAACTCTGAAAAGGACATGTTCTAATCTTCCACATTTCTGGGTTTTCTTCCATGTGGTCATCATTGTGTTGTTGGTCTTGTCACTTTCTCTTGTTCATTATCGTCAAGCTGAGCTTGTCATCAATAACAAATAAATACTCTACCTTCTGTCTGCCCGCAATAAATATGCCAACAAAGCCACCTTCAGTTCTCTCATACTTATCGGGTGCCTCAAAGGTCGAGGTAGTTGACCTAACACTTACAGCTCAAGAGGCTATTCTCCATACCCTCAAAGATAATTTGGTCATGACACAGAATCGCATGAAGCAACAAGCACATCAAGGTCACTCTGAACGTCAATTTGTAGAAGGGGATCAGGTGTTTCTTCGACTGCAACCTTACAAGAAAACTTCCCTCAAGGCTGAGCATTGTCAGAAGCTAGCGCACAAATTTTATGGTCCTTATACCATTCTCAAGCATGTCGGACAAGTAGCCTAACAGTTAGCTTTTCCCAGCCATTCGAAGCTACATCATGTTTTTCATGTTTCATGCTTAAAGAAGGTGATTGGAGCTAAGTGCCAAATTCAAACCAACCTTCCAGAGTTAGCTGAAGAAGGATCCATTTGGCTATAGCCAAGAGCAGTTTTGGACCAGCGTGAGTGTCGCCTACATCAAAGAACCATCAAGGAAGTGCTAGTCCAGTGGAAAGATACAACTTCAGCAGACGCCACTTGGGAACCAACTACCATTCTGCAGCAATTTCCTCATCTCAATCCTTGAGGACAAGGTTGTTTTTAAGGGGGTGGACATGTTAGGGTCCTAACCCACACATAGGTAGAACAATATATTCGGATGTAATAAAGGTCAATATTAATAAGGAATTTCAATAAAATAGAATAAGGCGGTTGTAAGAAGACCTAATAGAAGCTTCTGCTTCTAGAAGGATCTTCCTCTAGATGCTTCTTTTTAGTATAAATAGGAGTTGAGGGTATGAGAACCCTAACTTGTATATTATTGTAGTAGAGCTCTTCCCAACTGGAGGTTTCCCCCTCGAAGAGGCCCATGAACATTGCTTTCAGATTCAAAGTGTTATTTCTATTATTATTCTCATATCACTTCAATATTATTGTGGTGAATGTTCTGGTTATATTGTTGCTATTCTTCCATTACTAGCATTTTGGTTATGTTCTACATACCTTTTATATCTAGTGTATTACATTCATATCTCGGATGGGGAAGTTTTTCTTCTTCATGATTCACTCTCAGAATAAGTGAAAGATCACATCCACATCCAGAGTCTATGTGGCCGACCTCTCCACACAACAAAAGCAAGTAGATAAGGTCATGGAAGAATACTTAGATATATTCTCCTCAGCTACAAGGTACCTCTGCACTGTCAGGTCAAGCACCCCATCGATCTGACCCCCGATGAACCGCTGCCTAATGGGCCAATATATCACCGCTCTTTGTTAAAGAATGAGGAGATCAAGTGACAGATCCAAGAACTACTCCACAAGGGGCACATCCATCCCAGCTCATCACCTTGTGGGAGCCCAATCATGTTGGTACAGAAGAAAGATGGCACTTGGCAACTTTGTATTGATTATCGAGCTCTGAATAAAATCACAGTCAGAAACCGGTACCCGATTCCCAGAATCAATGACCTCCTTGATCAACTCATGGGGGCCAAATACTTTGGTAATATTGATCTGAAGTCTGGCTACCACCAGGTCCCGATAGAACAAACAGATGTATGGAAGATAGCCTTCAAGTCAAAGGAAGGCCTTTCTGAATGGTTGGTCATGCCCTTTGGTTTGAAAAATTCTCCAGCCACTTTCATGAGCATGATGGATGATGTCCTATGACCATTCACCAATAATTTTTTAGTGGTGTATCTGGATGATATTCCAATTTACAACAAGACTTGGGTTTAACACTTGCAACATATTCAATAGGTTCTGCACACCCTGTGGAAGCACAAGATATATGCCAACTTGGAAGAATGCTCCTTCGGCATGGATAGGTGTTGCACCTCTTTTGTCACCTAAATGAGAAAAATAATGGTGCATAAGGAGAGGGGGACCTATAGGACCCAAGATTTTCTCAGGGTGTGGAAAAAAAAATAGAACTGTGGAAAAACGAAGCAGGCATGCCCCATGCTCGTGTCATGTAACTCAAAATACAATGACTGAAGCTATTGTGGACGTAGATCACTGCAACGCCCTCTAGGTTGGTTTGATAATGACAGAGGACAATTTTGATGGTGAACAAGATCTGGAAAAAAAAGTAAGGACACCTGTGGGAAGTGTTGATAAATGTGCAGACGTTGATAGTCTATCAAATTTAAGAGGTATTTATCTAAGATAAAACAACTACAATAGTCGCAAAGTAAGACCCATTATAACATGAGATAGTGTTGAAGTCAAATGTTAAGGGGGTCAATGACAACAAAAAACAATGGTGGTTTTCCCTATTTCATCCAAGACTCCTCATTGTAGAGGTAATGAGAGTCAAGATACGGTCGCCCTTTTGGAAACTGTGTTGATGTCGACATAAAGGGAGATGCGACTTCACGAAGAGGAGGGATTCACAGAATCCACTTAGATAAAATCAGGATCTGATGAGTAACATGGATGAAGTCTAGGAGTAGTGAGACTCGAGACTGTCATTGGTTGGGGAGAGATGTAAGGTTGTAGCAACCGTGAAACTGAATCTAGTGTCAGGGGGACAACTAGATGATGGTAAATTGTGCCAGAGGTGTGACAAAATGGATAAACATAGAGATCAAAAGGTGTATGGGTTGTATGATACTCGGGGTTTATGGGTAATTTCATTGATGTCGGGAAGTGAAAAATGCCCCAACCAAGGGCGACAAGGGTTGCTTTGCCAGGGAAAGGAAGGTCACTAAAGGTGACAACAAAAATCTATGAAAATGAAGAAAAAGGGTATGTACAATTACCAAAAGAATAAAAAATAAGTTTGGATAACTATGCAGATACAGAAATGGGTGCCCCATTGTAAGATGGCTTGGCCTGATGAGAGCGCAAGCTGCTCGAAAAACAAGTGGAGGGTGGGGTCCCCACAGGCGGTTTTTTGTATTAGGGAAATGTATGGAGAATAATCTATAGATGGGAAAACTGATGGTGGGTGAAATGGATGGTTAATGATACTGCGGAGGTGCAGTCAAAACTAGAACCATGATGAAGTAATCCAGGAGTCCATTAGGTAGGCTAGCAAATTGAGGAGAAGGGGTATGTGGCTAGTTCTTGAGGATGGGTAAGACTATCGGGACTCCCATACATAAAGGGTGAAAACAACATGAGTTTCAAAGTGTTAAGGGGACTATGAATGGGACAAATCATGTGGGGGAGAGTGCTACCGGGTGTCAGTACCGAAATGTAGTGGAGGTGATAGTACTGGAAAGTCAGATATAGGGATCCTAGAAGCAAATATCAGAGGGTGTGACTGGGAGATGAATTTTTATAGTCATAGGGAATGACTACATGCCAGTGTCTATAGCATACCTGGAAGGAAACCGTTGATGTGTAATGATAAAATACCTGCACACATGAAAACCGAATACCCAATGTGAACAATATCTAAAGAGAAGATCATATAACAATTATTCAATAATATGTGGATGTAAGCATGCATACCTGAGTGTTAGATGAGAACAATGTCCCCTAGGGGCTAAGGATGGAAAGTGGCCTGAGGAAGGGAATGGTGTAGGTGACGGGGTCCTAATCCCGTGGCTAAAGACGGATCAAAAAAAGGACACTCGGGGCTCCCGGAAATGAGTCTGAAAGTTTTGCAAAATGGACTATATATAGTTATAGGGCCCATAATACCACCTCATGTGTACCTTCTGTCTTATTGAGTGGACGAGTGATTATAGAGGAGATGGGGAGATTCTGGAAGATAGCAACAGTACTGGAGGAAGCGACGAGCGGTGATGGTGCTCAAGGGATTTGAATGACATTATGTAAGGAGGATAGTTTCAATAGCGAAGAGGAGTTTCAGTATTAGGGCACAAAATCATCAAAGGTGGTCCAGTCGTGACTTGGGTGGCCTCCGAGGTAGTGGGATTTGGGTTAGAGGGTGCACTGTATTTATGACTGCACATTTGTAGAAGGACCTCTTCCTCACTAATGAGGAGGATAGTTTGATCTGCCGAAGTGCCTGGGTTGTGATATGGTCCTGCCTATGGTGGGGCAGGGTGCATCTCTTGTTGGGTGTTCTTCACCCCTTCATGTGGTATGGGGTTTTGCAACACAGTCGGGGGTGGGTGATGAACATATTGTTGTGGGGCCTTCTAGGGGAAAGGCAGGGTTGGATGATGTGGTCTAGTACTAAATTATTTCATCCATTTGAAGTCTAATATTTGGGGGCAATGGTGAGTATAACGGACATACTCACCGCAAAGGGCATAAGGGAAGTTTGTCCAAATATTGTTGTTGTTATTTCCTTGTCGTTTGTTGTTATTTCCCCCCTTGAGGTTTCTGGTTCCTCTGGTTCTGGTTGCCCCCTACAGGTTGGTTCTGTTGGGTTTGGTTATGGTTTCCTCCTAGTCTGACATTATTATTGTTTCGGTTTTTCCCTTTCTTTCTGGCATTGTTCTACTGATGGGATGGATTAGTTGTATTCGGTTGTTTAAAATTTTGGTATTGTTGAAAGGGAGATGGTTGAAGAAAGTTAACCCGAGCATGTGGTTGTCCTTGTGGTGAAGGAATAGGCTGGGGGGGACCAGGAAATGGAAAGTACAGATTATGTTGTGGTAACGATCCGTAGGATGCATAGGAAGGTGTGGTGGTTTCACTAGTGCTTAGGTTGTAAATAGAGGTGGAGGGGGTACCAGAATTAGGTTGAGCTATGGGTCGTATTGTGGGTGTTGGTAGTGGTCCACTGGTGGGCAGAGGAAAGGTCAAGGGGTATGATTGTGGATAAGGGGGGGGATTATAATAAGGGGGTCCACCATATGCAGGTGGATATTGAGGGGTTCCATACATTGGTGGTTGTTGGGGATGTGAATTATGGTGTGTAGTCGTACCAATCAATCCATTCACTGAGTGAGACATCCCAGGTTTGTCCTGGTCAAATGGCATGGGTCTCAGGGCATCAAGTAGTATTATATATAAGTACCCTGACTGTGAGTAAATGAGTTCGAACTGTTGAGCCTTGATATTGGCTTCTTCTTCATACTAGGGGAAGGTGGTGGCCACATATTTGGCAAGGAGGGAAAAAAGTGATTTGAGGAACCAATTGAGACATTGTTTTGGAGTAGCTTCATCTTTGTAGAGACTACATCGCCAATGCCATTCATGAATGTGGTCAGCAATGTGCATGGCGGAGGTTTGTTTAAATTCTGAGAGTAGTTTGAGGCCATTTTCATGACAAATTGGTAGTTGAAAGAAGGTTAAGAATGCTTTGGCCAAGGATTCAAAGGTCACATGGGACCCATATTTTTCTTCTACATACCACTTAGCTGATGGGTTAGTGAGTGTACATTGAAATAGCCTCAATCATATGGAATCATCCATGATGTTGTTTGAAGAGCACCATAAGTGAAAGTTCATGATATGGTTGGTGGGATCATCTCTCGATTTTCCTTCAAACTTGGGGATGTCTGAAGGCAGTTTGGTAGCCATTGTTGTCCATGTGGGGTTGTGCAATATAGGAACATTGGTGAGTTTATTCAGATCTGGTATGTTGAGGGAAGCCAAGTATGGCATATAAGGTGGTGGCAAACCATTAGTTCCAGCCATAGTGGGTGTGTTTTGCGTACCTGACCCTTGAGGGGGACTAGGTGGGTTTTTACTTCCCCCTTGAGAAGAAGTTGGCCCCCTGCTTCCTTGGAAAGGAGAGTGTGGAGCGGTTTGACCTTGGGAAGTGGACCCAAGCAGAGTGGAACCAAGCAAAGTTGATCCCAATATAGTAGCCCTCACAGGGGTGTGGGGAAGTATGGTCGATGAGTTGACAAGACTAGGAACTCCCACTAGAATGGGAGGGAGATTTAGCAAGCATCTGGAATGGCAGGGGTTATGTGGGTCCATTATGATGTCTGACTAGCAAGGTGGATGTGTGAAAATGTTGATGAGAGAAATTAATGAAAAAGAGACTTTGTATCACTTGGACCTTCACAATATATCTCACAATTGTATGTAATCACGGGAACATCATACATAAATCAATTGATAAATAAGAATACATGTGGGTAGGTGGATTTTGTTCACATGGGAGAACAAAGAAAACAAATGCTCCTTTCCTAAAAGACGTAACATCTTTCCTCTCAAACAACACTGGACCTTCCAATAACACTCAATAGTGGGGTCTGAAGCCACCAGAAGAGGAATTAGTTAAGGATGAAGTAATCAATTATAATGAGGGGTAGAGGGTGCATATCCCGAAAGAGCCGACGATATTTACCAATAGCCACACAAAATCCAATCAAGGTGCAATTAAATCCCACAATTTCCACCTGGGTAGATGTCCTAAAATTTGGTCACTAGGTACCTCAGTCAAAGTGTGACATTTAGATTTTCGGCCTAAGAAATGGGCCGCGGGCCGGATCCCATCCAAGAGGTGGGTGCCTCAAGGGGGGATGCACAGAACAATCAAACCTCGGACTTCAACCCTTCACGGGTATCTCCCTACCTTATGGTTTTAGAAACACTTGACTTGGAGGATTTAAATTTCCCTATTTGACAACTTCTATTGTTTGAATATGTGAGAACCAAATAACGGGGATTTATTTGGATGCCTATCCCCGAAATCCTACCTAGACTAAAAAAATTCTTTTGGCACATCCTGTGGAGGAAAACTTGGTGAGTTGTTTTAGAAAAAATTTAGGTGTGGTTGTTTGAGAGATTCGGGGTGTGAGCGAATCTCATTGAAATTAAGTGGGAGTGGACAGTTTCATCAAGAAAAGGGTGGGGTGTTTCGAAATCCCTTTGGAAGAAACTTACTTTAACCTCCACGTTTTGAGATGAAACTAAGTGAGTAGTGACTTTGTGTGTGAATCAAGTGAAAGTGTGCCAATATTTTTTAATAATTTAGGTGTCACCTTGCTGCATGTGGACTTTGCTTGGTCCTTACAAGTCTTGATTACCTAATTAACTAAATGTCATTGGTACAACCTTGTGGAATTTTAAAGTCCCTAGGAAACTAGCATGTGGACATGTGGGTCTTTACTATTCCTTTAACTCCCTAATGTGATTTAATCTAAGAAATATTTGAAACTATCCTAGATTATGGACATGTGGGCATGTATAGGCCCATTACAAAACCTTAAAACTTCCCTAGTGATTTAATCTAAGAAAGTAAATTTCAACACTATCCTATCTCTGTAGCATGTGGGCATGTATGGGCCCTTTACAATCTTAAGATGTGTTTGAAAAAATAAACTAAGAGGAGTCATGAGGGGGTTGTTGTCCTCTCCTAAAGATTTTGTGTTTTTTAAGGGAGATGCAATTTTCCTTCAACCTCTTTCTGATTCTCAAGATCGCTTTGGGGCGTGAGAGAAGAGCATACTCAACGATTGATATCCAATTTCTGGTCCCGATGCAAGTTTTATATGTGATGTAGAATGATTCCAACTTAAACTTTAATCAAAGCAAGCCATCCATGTGGCAGCATGAAAGCAAGAGAGAGAAAATAATGATTTTTAACCCCCTAAGTGCCTACATTTTGACTATTCCCTTTATATGGAGAGGGAATGTAAGTGTGGTGCAGATTACAATATGCATGGAATCAACTTTAAGAAGGCTATGGACCTTCCACAAATCACAAAAAGCTTACAATGTGTGTTTTTCTGCACAGGTGTGCGGGCCTCAGAATAGACAGAGGAACTTTGACCACCAATACATGAACTGAAAGTGATTTATGGGCATGAATGCACAGAAGGCATTGAGCGATATAGTGGTTTTGGCGCACATGCACTGAATATGTGCCTTTGGGTTAAAACATGTGTGCAATGTCTGTTACACAGTCGTGAAGAAAATTTCAGATGAAATTCTCTCTGCTCGGCTTTGAACTTGGCCTTTTGCAGGTAGGCTTGGGTCAGTTATGATCCCTGCAAGTTAAAGAAACAAAAAGAAGAACTAAAATAACCCAAATGGGGTAGGAAATTGATACCTCTCCCTAGCAGATTCACCAATCTGTTGCACCTCTTTTGTCACCTAAATGAGAAAAATAATGGTGCTTACAAGCCCAGTTGGATCAACTAGGCAAGACAACAGTAAAGAAAAGGGTTAGAAAGATAAATCATAAAAGATAAGCAAAGAATTAAACTAAGAATGATAAAAACAATTAAACTATAGTGCATAAGAACATAAAAACAAGGAACAAACAAGACTCATGCCACCAATGGAAATTATTGTATTAGTGGAAAGAAAACACCAAAGAGAAAGGGAGACTTTGGGTTCCCTCTTCCTCCAAGGGAGGGCTCTTGGACCCCCAAATATTGAGCTCTTCTTACAAATGAGGAACAAGAATGAAATGGTGAAGAGAATCCAAAGCACATTCATTCTAGAGGTGATATGAATGGCTAAGCGCAATGGTGCTATCATACTCTTGATGAGGAAAGAGGATCCTCCAAGAGAATATTAGTAGCATAACAATACAAATTAATTCCTTGAAAATGTAGTGCACCCATAGCTTCCTTTAATAGCATAACTTTGAGGCATTACTCAACCATCTTTTAGTGTGAACAAGGGGCCATTTAGGGCACCCTTAGGTCTTTGACCAGCCACCCAACCAGATTTAGCCGAGATTTAGATGTCAAATTGACTTGTAAGTTGAATCATAAGTGGGTGGGAAGCCGAATAATATCATAAATGAATCATTTTGAGGGATGCACAATTTTTTGCATCCACAGTCGCGCATCGTGTGCATGTGTGCTTTTTCCTACTCTTCTAAATTGCACATATGCGCGTGCTACCTGTGTAGTCTTAGCACATGCTAATTTTATTGTTGATTGTATAGTTTTGGGCCTTTTGGAAATGCATTTTTGGTCTATGGGTGAACCAATAGCTGTTTGGAGATTTTGGATTCCTTTAACCATTTGCAGATGAAATTTCAGTGATAATAATAGGGTCCATTACCTGGGCTACATCATTGATCAGCATGGCATACATGTGGATCCAACCAAGATCCAAGTCATCCATGACTGGCCAGCCCCAACAACACTCACTCAGCTTTGGAGCTTCTTGGGCCTTACCAATTTCTACCGCAAGTTCATGTTGGGATTCTCCCATATTGCATGGGCCCTCAACCAAATCAACAGGGGTGGTGGTTAGGAAAAATTTTCATGGGGTCGGTCCCAACAACAAGCGTTCGATGATTTGAAGTAGCACTTGTGCTCAGCCCCAGTAATTTCACTACCATACATGAAACATCCCTTTGAGATCGAGACAGATGCTTTATACTATGTTGTGGGCGTCGTTCTCACTCAACACAGCCACCCCGTGGCCTATCATAGTGAGACATTGTCAGATCTTGTTCATAAGTACCCTAATTATGACAAAGAAATGTAATCCATTGTGAAAGCATGTCGCCAGTGGAGAAATTACATTCTTGGGAAGGAGACATTCATCCACACTGATCATAATCCACTGCAGTTCATGCAAACACAGGGAAAATTGCAGAATGACCACCATCAAAAGTGGTCCACATACTTGCAGCAATTCCACCTCAACATCAAGTATAAAATAGGAAGCATCAATTGTGTCGTTGATTGCCTCAATAGACTGCCAGTCGTGGCACTCACCACGGTGTTAGAATCTTGTGGCCATGAGACATCTAGATGGCCCCAAATCTATGAGATAGACCCTGACTTCGACACCACCTACCAAATGTTGGGTGCAAATGCAATTGTCGATAATTTCCATCTTTGGGATGGGTTGTTGTGTCATATGGGCCATATTTGTGTTCCATCAAGTGAGTGAGTGAAGGTGATCTGAGAAGCCCACTATAGTTGGGTGGTAGGACACTTCGACATTAAAAATATAGTGGTGATGCTACAGAAACATTTCTACTAGCCAAAAAATCGACAGGAGGTCAGCAAGTATATCAAGTCCTGCACTTCCTGCGCTATTTCCAAACTGACCACTAAGAAATAGGGCATGTACACCCCTCTTCCTACTCCTAACAAGCCATAGGAATCCATCTCAATGGACTACATGTTGGGCCTCCCATCCGCCAAGCAGGGAAATGACTGTGTTTTTGTGGCTTTTGATTGCTTTTCTAACATGGCGATTCTGGTTGCCTGGAAGAAGAGCATCACAATAGAGTCCACTGCCAAGATCTTCTTTGAATGAGTTTGGGTACATTTTGGAATCCCACAAACCATTGTCTCATATCGGGATAGTCGATTTCTCATCACATTCTAATCCATCCTCTGGTCACCACTGGACACCAAGCTCACCAAATCCACGGCCTTCCACCCCCAGACAGATGGCCAAACCGAGGTTGTAAATCGAATGATTTTGCATATCCTTCACATGTATAATTCAAATCACCCTCGCACATGAGATGATATCCTTCCCTATGTCTATCATAGCTACAACCAATCCCTACATAGCTCAACCGACCACAACCACTTTCAGGTGGTGTTGGGATTCCAACCATTGGGTTCCATAGATGTTGCACTTCCCCTTGAGGTCACCTCGAACGAATCATCTCCTGCTTCATATGAATATGAAAAAGCCACCTGGTTCATTGATTGGATCCAGCACATCCACCAATAGGTTCAAGATATCCTACAGAAGTCCAATGACAAGTGAAAACAACGCCATAATCAACATCGGGTGCCACATAAGTTTCAGGTGGGCGACAAAGTTTGGTTGCACTTGCAGAAAGAATGCCTTATAGGACCCCATCGGATATTCACCCACTCTGTTATGGGTTGTACACTATCACCAAGGCCATGGGGGAAAATTATTTTTATCTCAACATTCCTCCTTTCCTTGGCTTGCACCTAGTGTTCAACGTCGATCTCCTTCGCCCTTATTTCCCACCATTATTGGACACCTCAGAAGTAGCAAAACATTTAACACCAATATAGATCAACCTCAACTGCATACAATAGGTATCCAATGATCATATTGTGGACACAGAGATCAAGGGCACTTGACAACAAAGGATCCATCTTTATCGAGTGGTCAAAGAAGGGAATCTCCTGCACCAAGGCAAGTGGCTCACCCGGGGCCAAATTCAGCAGAAATTTCCTCGTCTGATGGGGTCCTCAAAGAAATGGAGACCATTTCTTCCTAAGGAGGTAGGATTGATCCAGATGGATATCAGTGGCCACCCACCTTTTCCAACTGGCTTAAAACATTTTTCTGGCAATTTTGGTAATTTACTATTTTTAGCAGTTTTCACTTCTTGAGTTGTTCTGAGGCCCTAAACGATGTTTTTTGGGAAAACAGGTTTGAAATATGTAAGTTCCTTAAATATTTTTCCTAAAATGAATCTCCTCGATGATAAATTTCCAACGGGCTATCATACGCCTAAAACGGAGATCGTATGCAAAAGTTACGACCCCGGGAAGTTGATGTACTAACTTACCCAAACGGGGCCCACATGACTTTTGGCGCTTCATCTCCTAGGGTTAGGTTTTTGGATGTCTAGGGTTTTCAAAATTTTATTGTAAAAATGCCTTTAGATCCTCATTGTAATCATCTTATTGTGAATGAGTGCAACGATCACATCTCTTCTCATTTTACAGTTTCCGCTGCATTTTACAGTTTCAACTTATTTCGTTATTGAATAGAAAACTAGTTGTACTGTATCTCTGTTATTTTGTGTTAAAAACATGTTAATAATATGTATTCATTTTTTTGTGATCATAAAATATGGATCATCATGCCCCACTGATTTACAAAATTTACTTAAATTACTCTTTAGTTTTTCTTGTACTTCTACATCATAGGGCAGTGATAAGGATCATGCCCATGTGTCTTCCATATTTCACACCAAGGCCCTCCTCTAGGAAATGGATTTGGTATCCCTACTCTGAGGTACTTCTCAAATGTCGAACACTCATTCTTGTGATGTCCCTCTGATCTACACAGGGTACACCACAATGCTTCTATTTTATCCCTATTCTTATTATGGTTTAATTGCACTGTTAGGTTCTCCAGGTCTTCGTTCAACTCCTCTATAGCTGGATATGTATGTTTATACTGATTCTCCTCTAACTACATTGTTTCTTGTAGTGCCTCTACATGGTTTTGAAATTTCTACTCTCTCAATGGATATTTGAAATGTGGTAGTAGGTAATTTATAAACAATTGTGTGTGCTACATGTCAGAAATGGGATACTTCAATTTACCTTTCAATGTCTTGAACTTCTTATCAATGTTCCATACAGATTATCCTGGTTTTTTTCTAACCTCGGTCATATCATTCATAAACTGATCATGTGATTTTGGCCTCTAAAATTCAATGATCAATTCATGTTTGATCTCTGCTACTGTGCCCGACGCACCCTGTGGATGTTTTACTACTAGGTTCATGTACCAATCCAACACACAATTTCTGAATGTTATTGCTAACTACGCTACTTTTGTTGCCTCATCAATGATTATTTTTTCTTCCCATATTCTCTCACACATGAATAGGTTCTTCTCTGGGTCTTATGTTCCATCCTCATGTAACTCTGGTAATCTTATCATTGGATCTACCCCTACCATTGTGGAATGTGTTGTACCTGCTCGATGCAGTACTACTATCTGTGTACTATTGTTCGGACTTGAAATCCCACTGGTATTGCTACTGGTACTTCCACTTGTACCACTACTTGTATTGTTGTTGGTACTTCCACTTGTACCCTCACTTCTATTATGACATCCTATCTTCCTCTGACCGTTAGTCACTGGTTCTCTAAACAACTCTTTCTTTGTTGATGTGTTAATCGTACATGGGATTGTAGGTTCTACACTAATTCAGATCTAGACAGGGGTATCTACTTCCTCATTAGATTTGTCTCCTTTAGTCTTTCTTCCATATGTGGCATGCAATATTTCTTCATTGTGCTCCATAACACGAAGATCCTCTACCTCATTTTCATCACTCTCCAAGCCTTCCCTCTCGGCTACTACTCTTTTCTTCCTATTAAAATTATATTGGTAGGGTCTTCCACTACACGTTGTTCCTGCCTTCTCCATAATTTATTGGATCTCCTCTTGATCCATCATAATAGGATCTTTCTCTTTATTGCACTCTTCTCTATCCATTTCCCCCTCCATCTCAGACCTTCCTCAGGTTTCCCCTAACTCCCCCATGCACACTTGGTAGTTTAGTTGTCTAATTCCATGGTTATTACCCCTTTATCATGCAATAATATCTCAATCGAAGTGTACAATGATTTGATGTACCTTCCCCTTGGACCCTTAAGAAACTTTTGCTCTGCTATACTGTAAGACTTCGATGTATCTACTATTGGAGCATAACCCTAACTTAAATTAGTTTATACCTAGATTAGATTCCTAAATCTTGGTTAATACATTCATTTACACTTTATTTCACCTAATTTGGCCACATAGAGAAGAAGGGTGCCTCATCTCTAGATTTTAGGGAAAACTGCTAATTTTAGATCAAGACTCAACTCTCGGTTCTTGATTTTCTCGATTTATTCTTGATTTTATTGATTTATTCATGATTTATTCCAACTCCCCCATGAAAATACTCATCTATTATTGGGGAATGCGCACCTCCTCTTTGAGTGAGAGATTTATTCCTTAATTAATGATTTTTGTCGTTACTATTATTAGTAACTACTATTTCGGGTCAGTTAAGTGAGTTGGAACTACTTCTCTTGTGAGTTAAGTGATCTTAAGTGAGCTAATGCACATCACTTGACTCTTGTGTACATTAATGAGTGTGTGAATTGTATCTTTAGCGGTCTAGGTTGAACTATGTGGTCTCCCTTAGCTTATGACACCTATTTTAGCTATTTCTAGTTTTTTTTTTACTAGAATTTCTATGTTGGAAATTCTATATATTCATCTCCTCTCTTATTTTTGAGGATGGTTTCTCATGTATATTCATTTTTTATTAATATAATTCTCTGATTTATGAAGAAATTTTTTTCTCTCATCTCTTGAATATCAACAAATTGTTTGTGTTCAATTTAACTAGAATTCTAAATCTATCGGGGTTTCTGCAGGAATTCTACATGGTATCAGAGCTAGATTGAATCTAGTGGATTGTACATGGTTTTATTTGAAGGTATGGATCATCAGGAGTTGCAGAAATCAGAAATGGATCATCTCTCTCAACCCACAAAACTCATTCTAAATCCTTTCAATTACTTTGAATGGAAGACAGAGATCTCTCTGCTCCTCCGAAGCAAAGGGCTTTACCGAGTAACAATGGGAACAGAGAAAGAACCGACTGCTGCAGCGAAGAAGATAAAGTATTTCAATAAATTAGATGAACCAATTGGGCTGATATTCCTATCAATTTCCATATATATCCTCTTTCATGTCAGTAGAGCCACTACTCTCGATATGGTCTGGACCACATTGGAAGGACTATTCGGCAAGCAGGACGCAATGAGAGTGCATCAATTGGAGAATGAACTCATATCCCTAAGTCCAATTCATTTAAGAAACCTACAAGAATTCTTCACCAAGTTCAAATCCCTCCTCATTGAACTTAATGCATGTGGATTCATGAAAGAGGAAGAACAACTCATCCTTTCAATTTTCTCGAAATTAGGCCCTGAATATTCTGTATTTGTGTCGTGTTTTCAAGCATCTAAATTGACTCAGGAAAAATGGAAAATGCCTCCATTGAATGATTTCATTGCATAATTTCCTCAAGAGAAAGATAAGTTAGTCCAAATGGGTTCCATCAAGAATTCCAAGAACCAAGCACTTGCGGCTACTAATGCTCCAAAGAGTAGTGGAAAAGACAAGAAAAAAGGAACGGGTAAATTTCCTGAATCGAAGAAGGAGAGATCCGCACAATATTCAAATAACTCTTCTGAGAATAAGGGTAAGAAGAAAAAGGAAAAAAAAAATTAAGCTACTGTTCCAAAGGTTTTCATCCCAAATAAAATTTCACGAGGAAGACTATCGATGAGATGGTTAAGCAATTGCAGCAACACAATCTCACGCTGCCCGAAAATGAAAAGAAGAAAGATGATAACAGAACGGGAGGGAGAGCATGAGATTATCATGCTTTAATGGATGTCACATCCACTCCATCATCTTTGACCCTTGATTCAGGTGCATCGAACCATATGGATGCATAAAAATATGAATTTTCCTCCATCGAAGAAAGCACCAGATCCCCAATTTACTTGGGAGATGCCACACCCGCAAAGGTGTGCGGAGAAGGAATTTTTGATCTTGAAGGGGGATGCTTCATAAATGTGATTCATGTTCCCTAATTGTCTGTAAATATTCTCTCGATATATCATATCACTCATTCCAGCTCTGGAAGGAAGGTGGAGTTCACTCCAGACTCTGCAATGATTACCGACATTTCCACAGGCTCACAACTTGCACATGGAATTGCAGATCACGGTTCTCGTTTGTATTTATTCTCCCACTTTGTTCCTAAATCTATTAGCACTATATTTATATCACAATTTAATGATATCATCAGGTTATGGCATGAAATATTTGTCCATCTAAACTATAAGTACTTGCATCAACTCAACAAGGAAAACATGGTAGAAGGATTGCCAACTATTAAATTCATAAGCGGTGTATGTCATGGATGCATTCTTGGCAAGCATCCAGAGAAAACATTTTACAAAGGGAAAGCATAGAAAGCTTATTCACCTCTTGGGATGATTCAAAGTGACATCACGGGCCCATTACCACATCCTTCAATCAGTAAGGATCGATATGTACTCACCTCCATAGATGATTTCTCTCGCTTCACTTGGGTATTTTTTTTTAAATTAAAATTGGAAGTATTTGAATGCCTTATAGAATTTAAAGCACTTGCTGAGAATGAGTTTGGGTGTAAGATTAATATACTCTGTATTGATAATGGGGGGTATTATGTAAACAAATATGTGTAGCAACTTTGTATTGATGCAGGTATACAATTACAACACACAGTGCCATATACACCACAACAAAACGGTGTTGCGGAGAGGAAAAACCGGTCCTTAAAAGAGATGGCCAATTGTATGCTACAGTAGAAATCATTAGCTCCAAAGATATGGGATGAAGATATTAATTGTGCAGCATACATTTAGAACCAATTTCCTCACAAATCACTCAAAGGTACCACTCCTTTTGAATGTTGGACCGGTAAAAAACTGAAAGTGTCGCACTTTCGTATTTTTGGTTCATGAGCATGGGCTCACTTTCTGACAGATAAGAGGAAGGCTTTGGAGCCTCAAAGTGTTGAATAAATATTTTTTGGATATCCTAAAGGTTTCAAAGGATATAAATTTCTAGACTCTCACACTGAAAATTTCATTCTAGCTCGAAGTGTGAAGTTTGAAGAAGAATCACTACATGATTTTTCAGAAGACCCTGCCGAGGAACCGCTTGTTGTCACCGATGAGGAGGAGTCAGAAAATTCTTCAAGAACTTTAGAGAATCCATAAGAGAATCCTATTGGGTATGATATAGATTATGAGGAGAATTTCATGGCTTCTCCAACTCAGTTTCCAACTTGGGCAGAGAAAACCCTGCAAGATGCGGGCAAACTAGTCGGTGATTCTGCAGATACAAGAAGAACTAGATCATAGTTTTTTGGTGCTCCTCAAACCCTGGCTGCCACAGAACCTTTTCTTCCCATACATTGCTATATGTCACTTGTTTCAGATCTAAATTCACACTCTGAGGCTGTTGGAAACCCACTTTGGGAGGCTGCCATGGATGAAGAGTACTCTGCTCTTATGGACAACAACACATGGGACTTGGTTCCACTTCTGAAAGGAAGAAAGCTTGTTCGATGCCGATGGATATATAGAACAAATATTTCTGCATATGGTGATATCATCAAGTAAAAATCTCGAATTGTCACAAAATGATACTCACAGATACATGGAATAGACTACACAGAGACATTTTAACCTGTTGCAAAAATGGACTCCATTCGACTAGTTTATGCCATTGCCGCTTCTCGCGGATGGGAAGTTCACCACATGGATGTGAAGAGTGCATTTATTCATGGAGATATCAAGGAAGATATATATATGGATCATCCACAAGGATACATTCATAACTCTTCCCTCGTTTGCAGATTAAATAAATCTTTGTATGGCCTAAAACAGGCTCCCAGAGCCTGGTATGCAAAGATGGATTCTTTCTTGCTTTCCATTGGATTCATTCGATGAAAAATTGATCCGAATGTTTATTTTCTGCAACATTATGATTCCCTTTTTCTGATATTACTTTATGTATATGACTTACTGATGACAAGGAACCTTACTTCAGCTATTGATTAGGCAAAATCAACATTGCATGATCGATTTTCCATGATAGATTTGGGACTGTTGCACTACTTTCTTCATCTTGAAGTTTCTCAGTCCACTTCAGGGATCAATATGGCATAGTCTAAGTATGAATAATATCTACTTGTCTTCTTTCAAATGATATAATCCAATCCAACAACATCTCCCTTTCTTTCATGGGTCATATTTAAGGATGCGGGTACTACACCTTTGGTGGATAGTACACTGTATCGACAGTTGTTTGGGAGTTTGTTGTATCTTACTCACACCCAACCTGATATCTCTTTTGTAGTAGGAGTTTGTTCTAGATATATGCAAGAGCATCATGAGATTCATTGGAAAGCTACAAAGATATTCCTTAGATATGTGAAAGGTACTCCCAGTTTTGTTATCTTTTATGTTGTAGATTGCCCACTTTCACTAATTGGGTACACAGGTTCTGATTGGGTTGGTGATGGTACAGAGCGTAAGTCCACCTATGGTTATGTTTTTAGCTTTGGTTCAGACCCATTCTATTGGTATAGCAAGAAGAAATCCATGATTGATTTATCTACAGCAGAGGCAGAGTATAGAGGTGCAGTGAATGCAGCTACATAGGCTGTTTGGTTGTGGGGGCTTCTCTCTGAGTTTGGTATTCAGTATCCACTTTCGACTGTCATATTTTGTGACAATCAGGGGTCCATATAGATATCGATTGATCCAGTTCAAAGGTAGAGGACCAAGCACATTGATATTCAAATGCATTACATCCACGAGATGATCTGTGACAGAGTCATTTCACTGCAGTACTGCCCCACAGAGCAATAGGTTGCAGAAATCTTCACCAAGTCCTTCACTGAAAAGAAATTTTTAGAACTGAGAGCTATGCTTGGAGTGGTGGAGACAACTGAGTAGGTCACTTTTGGCCACTCAACATTTT
>ML787191.1:307892-318919 GCA_009831015.1 Picea engelmannii
TAACTTACATTAGTTTATACCTAGCTTAGAATCCTATATCTTGGTTAATACATTCATTTACACTTTATTTCACCTAATTTGGCCACATAGAGAAGAAGGGCACCTCATCCCTAGATTTTAGGGAAAACTGCTAATTTTAGATCATGACTCAACTCCCGGTTCTTGATTTTCTCGATTTATTCTTGATATTATTAATTTATTCATGATTTATTCCAAATCCCCCATGCAAAAACTCATCTATTATTAGGGAATGTGCACCTCCTCTTTGAGTGAAAGATTTATTTCTTAATTAATGATTTTTGTCATTACTATTATTAGTAACTACTATTTCGGGTCAGTTAAGTGAGTTGGAACTGCTTCTCTTGTCAATTAAGTGAGCTTAAGTGAGATAATGTGCATCACTTGACTCTTGTGGACATTAATGTGTGTGTGGCATGTATCTTTAGTGGTCTAGGTCGAACTATGTGGTCTCCCTTAGCTTATGCCACCTATTTTAGCTATTTCTAGTTTTTTTTTTACTAGAATTTCTATGTTGGAAATTCTATATATTAATCTCCTCTCTTCTTTTTTAGGACGGTTGATCATGTATATTCATTTTTTATTAATATAATTCTCTGATTTATGAAGAAAAAACTTTCTCTCATCTCTTGAATATCAACAAATTGTTTGTGTTCAATTTACTAGAATTCTAGATCTATCGAGGTTTCTGTAGGAATTCTACATCTACTACGAACTCAGTGATATACCCCACTACAATGTTGTCTAGCCATAAATTTACTAAGCGCATGAATTTGTTATTCACCCTTTTCAAACATGCGACACTTTCTTCTATCCACTCCACTAATGTAACTTTATTTGTTGGATGGGTATCTTTAAACCTTGTTATCTACTCCTGCAACAGAGTGGGAAACTCACTAAAGAAACTCTCTTGTATTTCATTGAATACATATATTTCCAAATACTATCTTGGCTTAAACCTAGAGCTTCTATTATCTTTGTGGGAAAACTCTAGTTCCTGGACTATCAACCATCTTTCAACCTCCTCTTTCGTGGGGTTCCAACCTAAAAAAATCCCCTTTACTAAGCCTTTGCACTATACTGTGTGATACATCCCTCCGAATCTAATATTCTAAGTTTCAACCAGCAAGGAAACCATTGTTGGTTACTTGTGGGCTGACCCAAGTTCTAACTACAGGATTACCAACAACCCTTCAACCATCGGACCTTTTGGATACCAAAAGGAAACACAACGAACAAATTGCACTGCATAGTCTCACCCACGATGGCTTCTATGGGTGGTCGCAGGACTCATATGTCTGCAAACCTGGGATAGGATCTGTATCTCTCAGAGGAATTTAAACTACTTATTGTTAATCATCAACCCCTCATTAGATCTTATTCTAGACCATTGTCACAACTATTCTAATAGGACCTCATTAACCATTATAGCCACATGTGCTCAATGACAAGTATTTATCTACTGTTACACAAGATTATGATCTATACACTAGCTATAACATTCATTTATTTAGAGATATTATGCAGATTCCATTAGGTTATTCTTAGTGCGCAATGTTATTTCCTTTATCATTTAACATTTCCATCATAACCTTACTAAATCAAATACAATCAGAAACACTGCATACATTCACACAGAACACATACATATCATGGTTCAACCCCCCTGGGGCTATGTCCACAGATATTTGTCGCTTGGGATTTTTATTCATCTTCATGCAAAATATAGTGTTGTGCACTGTACACTCCTTCCTTCATTACAACCGATATCCACATATCGTAATATTCCTTATAGCACTTGAACTTTCTAATCTACGCCAATTACAACACTGATCTCTCTTCTACAGGGTGTCATCAACAACAACAACGAAAACCAAGAACAACAACCACAACCTCCCTTTTAAAATCCTAATACATTCTACTTATACAAAACTAGGACAAAGCCCTTACAAAAACCCTAACCCTAAAAGGATTAGATTTTTCTACTTTCTATTTGACTCATTCATGGCTAGTCCTCGATCCAACCATTCTCCAAGTCGATGCTTGTCCACTTTCCAACTTCCCCGCAACAATTTGTCCACTTTGTAACTGTTTTTCTCGATGCTTCTTTTCCTCTGTTTCATGCACTGCTTTTCCTATATTTCTGGCATGCTCCTTTATTTTCTGGTGCTTCTTTGATTCCTTAAAAAATTCCTTGATTCTCCCCAAAATTAGCCTGTGCCAACACATGGCTTCAAAATTATCCACTACAATACTTATATTACATGTATTGATATGAATCACATTGAATGCTCTTAGTAGTTTCCACTACAATACTTATATTACATGTATTGATATGAATCACATTGAATGCTCTTAGTAGTTTCCACTACAATACTTATATTACATGTATTGATATGAATCACATTGAATGCTCTTAGTAGTTTGTACTGCACACATTTAGATTCTTGCAAATCCTCCAATGATGCTAGTGTTTCAACGCTTAGAAATTTCCTCAAGTTCTTTTCATTCACCAATATCGGTCGATAATGGGGCGTTGAGGGTTGAGGCAATAAAATTACTGCTATAAATCTATGCAAATGTTCATGAAAGAAAGATTTCGTAAACACCCACGTAAAAAATCCAAAAAAATCAAACATTTAACCTAACGTACTTGTTTAATATATAAGTCGAGCATATTAATTGAGACTATCACACAGACATACTTTTGACCAGCTCAACTCCAACCCTAAAATTCAAAATAATCGAACCAACTAGGTCAGGATGCTCACTAGTTGACCCTACCAACCAACAAGGTTTTCTAAATTCATTGGACCGAGTCTATCAAAAATTCATCTGTCGACATCCATAACCACCGCCCGACATGGTTCGAATTGCAAAACATTGTGCTCAAGTTAAATGTAGGTTGACATATCTTTCCATGCATCGTTGCTCCTCTGTTTTCAACAAATATGATGAAGAATTATACAATGTGATAACTATGTTGTGAATTGCATTGGCAATGTGATAACTGTGTTATGATCTTTCTGGAGATATCCCCATTGTTCAAGACTTCTCCATCCCTTGTAGTCAAATGACTCGTTCTCTAGCCCAAAAGTTCCTTGGTCTATGACCCCAAGGGGGTAACAAAGAGTGCAATGGCCCATTTCATATTCGCATGTAGATTGTATGCACATCATATTAAGCATGGTCCAACAGTTTATCCAAAGAAGTGGAGATCTGGGATGCAGTGTGCACCTGTTATTACTCATTGAACTTCAAATTTATGCATACATCTATTAGATGTGGGTATTTTTAATGATCTTTTAATTAAAAATTATAATCTTATGGTTAGAATTTGAATATGATGTCATATTTTTGGTAGTCCTTCCAAATCAATGAATGATGTTTAATGTTCATAACTTTCTTTCATTTTTTTATGCATTTTAACATGTTTACTTTTTCACATTTACTTAATCGTGTTAAAAAATTACTCTCTTATTATCTGATTTCCAAGTTTAAATAATTAAGAAGGATTAATATATATGCAACCTTTTTACTGCCACATTTAGTTAATTATCATGCACTACCTCAATCTCATTGCACAAATCATATTGGGGGTAGGTGTTCTAATGCAACCCCCCTACTACCCTGTAGGGATATACGACCTCCCGGTCAAGGATCTCCAATTCTTAAGTCAAACGACCCTCTGAAACCTTAATGATCTCCTTTTGTATCTAAACACAGGCCCTTTCGACTTCTTGGTGTAGGTCTAATAGCACCTACAACCTTCCCTCTCGCTCTCCTACGAAATCTCAGAGTACTGAGAGTTAGCTCCTTTTTCTGATAAGCCCCCTCTTGATGTGACCTTGGGCGATGACCTCTCATGATCACGTGATTGCATCCCGCCCTCAACGTTTTAAATTTCACGCAAATCCTATCCCCACAATGCTACAGGACCATCGATCTCCTGATCTTGATGGTACTTTCTAAACTGACGGTTCAAATATGCCCTTTTCAAATCCACAGACCAGATATGCCCCTCCTAAATGAATGGATGTGATCTCCTTTGTGATTCCAGACTTCATAATTTTCAAGACTCAAACCCTAATTTCCTCCATACATCAATCTTCCAGAGTTGACGATCTATGGACACATGTCCTCCTAAATCAACGGCCATGCTTCTACTTTGGATGTTTGACCTTTCAACTAGATCAATGGTCCTATGGCCCTCTTCTCAGTCAACAGTCGAGATCTCCTTCGGGTCTTCAGACTTCTTTGATCTCAAATCTCAAACTTCACCATTTTTCCTAATGGATTTTATCCGAAGGCTATAATCTACTGATGTGTGTCCACTTGATCTGACAATCAAGGATTACTTCAAGTCTTTACCCATAACCCACATATTTTTGCCACCTGTCCTCTGGATTGGACAATTGAGGATTGCTTTGGGACTTTACCTGGAGTCCACAAATCCATGCCACATCTCCTCTTGATTTGACGGCTATGAATTACTTAGAGACTTTACCCAGAGTCCATAGATTCATGCCACGTCTCCTCTTGATCTGACAGCTATGAATTACTTCGGGACTTTACCTAGAGTCCATAGATTCATTCCATGTCTCCTCTTGATCTGACGACTATGAATTACTTCGGATGATCCGGCGCTTGAGATTTTCTTCAGCTCTTTGGCTCTTCGTGCTTCGGGAGTCTCAAGTCTCAAACTCGCCTACTCCTGAATTCGCGGTATCTGATGATTTAGATTCACTTAGTCGATCTGACACTTGAGGTTTACTTCAGACAATCTGACGGTTCATATCTGCTTCATATGATCGGACGATTGAGATTTTACTTCAGCTCTCCGACTCTCCGGACTTCGAAAATATCAATTCTTAAACCTTGGTAAGTTCTCTCTCCTGTGTGTGTGAAGTGCTAAGGCTCATGCACCTTTCTATGATTAGACAGTTGTTGATCCTTTGCACTATGATCCAACGACCACTGTCACCCCTCCTCCTGATCTTTTGATTTCTTCTGACTTAGAAGATTTATCAGTTTTCAAAGGTTTTGACCTTTTCTCCTCCTACGAGTCCAACTCTTGGATCTTGTCAACACTTATGAAAGTGTTATCCCTTCTGAGCTTGATCCTTAAATCATTTTGACTTCCCATACACTCCTTTTGTTTGGGGATTTCGATAACTCAGTTTGAAGGATTTATTGAAAAGAAATTATTCTTTCCCTCCTGTCGTTCCTCTGTTTTGGTTCTTCAACACTTGGTCACTTCTTGACATTGTGCACTCCTTTCACCTGGTCTAATTTTCCTCTTCTCTCTCTTTGATCTCTTTCTAAGTCAATCTGAGGCGCAGTCGATGCACTCCTTGCATTCGAGATGCACACCTTACATACGCGTTTCAGAAGAGAATCAATTGAAACTTATCAAGTTTCATCACAAACTCATATGATCAAATTCTCAACCAATCATACATGAACGAAATGAAATAAACAACATACACAGAATGAAAAATTCATTCAATCACACATTAAATGAACACAGTCCAAGATTTGTGAAAATTTTGTCTGTTATATTCATTCATGAAACAAATTACATATTGTTGCAGTTCTCCATTGTGTATTTCTTCTACTCTATTCTGCTCTATTGATCCCTATCTCATAACAATTTTTCAATACAACAATAAACTATCTAAGGATTGGCTCCACGATCTCTCTCGTCCTGTTTGCAACCTATCCTATCAAGTCATAGTGGTTACCTACTTTTCCCTATTACAATAACTACTAGTTATTGCTAAATAAGAGTCAACACTCTACACCTGCAACCCCTTACAGTCCTATACGACTTTAAAAACACAACATATTTAAAAATGTTGCTTTCAAAAATATCTCAACAACTCGATTTACTTCTGATTTAAATGTTGATTTGAAACTCTGTCATGCTAAGATGTCATATTTTTGCCTCCACACTTGCATTTTTTTACTTTGAAGGTGATGCTCCTGCATCATACTCCTCTGGTTAAAATATTCATGAACTCTTGTCCATGAGTTCCTGCACTGTTTTTCCATGCTTCAAAATATCAGGTTCTGTGACCCAACTTGAATCTTCCACTGGATGATCTTTCCACTTCTCTAAATATTCAAGATATCTCTTCCTCCCGGTCTTGTTTCCAGCTCTCTGTTCAATGATTTTCTCCATTTGAGGTTTTTATGTTGTGGGAAATTGTTCTTCCCACTGAACTTCTTTCTGATCATCTGATTCTCCTGCCTCATCTCTAATATAAGGATACAGGTCTGCAACATTTAATATCGGTGAAATCCCAACATTGTCTAGCAACTCAATTGCATAAGAATTGGAAACAAATTTTATGAGAATCCTGCATGGTCCTATCTTCTTCATCTTCAACTTGTTATTCGTTCCCCTTATAAACCTCTATTTTCTAAAATGAGCTAAGACTTCATCTCCAACTTTGAATCAAAATTATCTCCTCTTCTGATCAACTATGTTCTTATATTTCAGGTTGTTGTCCTGTAGCTTCTCTCTGACTCTATCATGGAGTTTCTACATTTCTGTTGCAAAATCCTCTGCTACAGCACTTCTGGATTCATCTTGATTTAGGTCTCTCAACTCTATAATCCCTCTTGTATTTATAACATACATAATTTCAAATGGAATTTTCCCTGTGCTTCTATTCACTGAATTGTTAAATGAAAATTCTTCTTGTGCCAGAATCTGATCCCATTGACGACCTTGCTCAGTGACTAAAATTCTTAACAATTTTACTAGACTCATTTTTACTACTTCATTATGTCCATCTATCTGAGGGTGATATGATGAACTAAAGGAAAAGTTTTTCCCCACATTTCTCCATAGAGTCCTCCAAAAGTGTCCTACAAATTTGGTGTCCCTGTCTAAGACTATGCTCTTCGACAATCCATGTAGTCTCACCACTTCTCTGGAAAACAAATTGGCTATATGTGTAGTGTTGTTGGGGAAATTCTACCCTACGGACTAACAATCTAGGGCTTAAACTTGCATGCAGATCATGACTCTTCAGAAATTACTTTTAACCTTCTACCCCAAACCTAAAACCCTTTTTCACATGCAAACATGGAAAGAACCAACTAACCTTTTTATCGATGGTTGGTGTAGATCCTCCGTTGCACTTTATCCCTTTGCTTCTGCTGCTCCTTCCAAAAAAGTGATCCTGCAATCAAGACAAAACTACGCATGCATGCTATTGTTCTACTAGAGGGTTAGAGATTAAGCGCAAATCGAATAAAACATATAAGATTCGTGCATTGGGACGGGAAAAGTACTCTTTATTAATCTCAATATGAATCAACTTACAATGATAATAGAGATCATCCATCGTTCCTTGATCCTGATCCTGGGCTCCTCCTCTTCTTTGTCCTCCAACTACTTTTCTTGAATTCTCCTAAAGCTTGAGGAAAGGCTAAAGGGTTGGGACAAAACAAATTCGGCAATTGGGCAGAGTTTCTTTTCTATGATTTTCCTCCTCTCAAATAGTACCCCTACCCATTCTTTTATAGGCTAGAAGGAGCTAGGGTTTTGGATGAACTCTCGGCCATGCATGGCTGGGAGTTCCAGTTAACTGACCCAAAGATTTTCGTTCCGTCGGAAACTTTCCTATTTTTGTGCTTTGTTAGGTAAACACGGGTTGTAGTGGGCCAGCCAGCGTTCCAACGCATGCAGTATAAGGCTTGCCAGCGTTCCAATGCGCCCAGTAATGGGTTAGGGCGTGGGTTACTTAATTCAAGAGGTTTTTGAAGAGTTTGTTCAGCATGGCTTTGGCAAGGAAGAGATATGAGTTGGTTTGATGCCAGGTAAGCATATGAGGTGCAATTTAGGGTTATAACATGTAGCATCGTTTGTCTTCTGGCATGGTATGAAATGTGCCATTTTTTAAAATCTGTCCACCACAAAAAAATTGGAATCGCTTCCTTTCTGAGTTCTAGGCAATCCCAATACAAAATCCATATTGATTGCATCCCACGACCTCTCTGGAATTGGTAATGGATGATGCAAACGAGTGTTTTTTTGTCTTCCTTTTCATATTGACAAATTATGAATTTGTTCACAAACCTTTTCACCTCTGCCCTCATTCTAGGCTAATAATACGAATTGATCAGTTGTGCAAATGTCTTATCATGACCAAAATGTCCAAATAAACCTCTATTATGTTTCTATTTTAGCAGGTTATATCACATTGAGCATCTTGGTATGCATAGTTGGCTTCCTTTGAATAATGATCCATACTGGATCAAATATTATTTCCATGGGCTTCTGTCTCCCAACAAAGGATTCTTACATGCCTCATAATCTTCCTTAAAATCTGTTTCTTCTCGATACATTTCCTTGAGGTGTTCAAACCCTAAGGTATCCACTTGGAATTCCTGTATAGTTAAACTCCTCCTACTCAAAGCATCTGCAACTTTGTTAGCAGTTCCAATAATATGTTTAATAACAAAAGTAAAATTTTGCATAAATTCTACCCATTTAGCATGTATTTTATTCAACTTTTCTTTCCTAGTAATAAACTGTAAAGCTTGATTATCACTGTACAAGACAAACTCTTTAGGAATTAAATAGTGCCTTCACGTCTTCAAACCTTGAATCACTGCATAAAATTATTTGTCGTGCGTTAAATACTTATTCTTGGTGTCATTCATCTTCTCACTAAAATAAGCAACTGTCCTATTATCTTGACTCAAGACTGCTCCAATAGTTAATCCACTTGCATCACATCTTACTTGAAATGTCTTCCCAAAATCTGGCAAGACCATAATTGGTTGTTCTGTGATCTTCTCCTTCAACACTTTGAAACTTTTTTCAGATTCCTTTGTCCATTTAAAAGACTTGTGTTTCTTCTTCACAGTGTCCAGCATGGGTGTACATATACCACTGAAGTTTATGATAAATTTTCTATAAAATCTTGCTAACCCATGAAAACTTCTTACCCAAAATATGTTGCTTGGCGATGGCCATTCTTTGTTTTCTCTCACCTTTTCTGGATCCATCTTCAATTCATTTGAAGAGATCACAAAACCCAAGTATATGAGTTATGTCTTCATAAAAGAGATTTTCTTCATCTTTATCAGCAATTTTTCTTGCTACAACGTTTCCATCACTGATGTCATATGTCTTAAGTGTTCTCTCTCTGTCTTACTGAATATTAGTATGTCATCCAGATATACTATGACAAATTTTCCTATGAAGTCCTTCAATACTTCATTCATTAATATCATAAATTTTCTTGGTGCATTTTTCAACCCAAATGGCATGACCAACCATTCAAACAATCCTTCATTTGTCTTGAATGTTGTTTTCCATTCATCCCCCTCATTATTATTTGATGATATCCACTCTTCAAGTCTATCTTGGAAAAATAGCTTGCTCCACTCAAACAATCCATCAAATCATCCATCCTTGGTAAAGGGAATCTATACCTACTGGTTATCTTGTTGATGGCTCTGGAATCTGCACACATTCTCCATCCTCCCTCCTTCTTTGGACTTAACACAGTTGGTACTATGCATGGGATTAGGATTTCCCTAACTAAACCTTTATCCAACAACTATACATATGTTACAAAAAGTTACCCACAGTGACCGTTCTATGAGTAATACTTCTTGAGGTAGAGCCCATTCCTAGGCTCCGCCAAAGCATTCCCTTCAAAATTGACCAAACGATAAGCGGCCTTCTTTAAAACCTCCTTAACAATGAAGGGTCTGAACCACATGGGTTTAAACTTTCCTACCCCCAGGGGGTCCTTATCTTGGTCGTAAACCAGGACAAGGTCACCCTCAGAAAAAATCCGAGGACGAACGAACCTATCATATTGACACTTGACCTTATGTTTATGAGCCTCGTTGGCCAGGGCCGCATCGCGACGCTGTTCATCAAGCTGCTCAAGGTGTACTAACCATTCTTCAAGTGGAGAAGTGTCTGGCAATAACTGTACTGCCAATTTCAGAGATGGAATTTGACATTCGATGGGCAAGACTGCCTCCAGTCCGTAAACGAGTTGGAATGGTGAGAAACCGGTTGCTGTCTTAACTGACGTTTGGTAAGCCCATAATGCCGAGTATAACATCAAATGCCAATTGGATTTGGCTGAGTTGATGGTTCGTTGTAGCATTGTTTTAAGAGTTTTGTTAACAACTTCCACCTGTCCATTGGCTTGGGGATAGTAAGGTGAGGAATGTTCTTTCCGTAACCCAAGATTTGATGTTAACTCAGACATCATTTGGTTCTGAAAGTGACTGCCATGGTCAGTGAGAATCTCTCTCGGGACGCCGAACTGTGCTATAATTTGGTTAAATAAGAAGAGAGTTGCAGTCTCTCCATCATCTTTGAACGTCGGCATGGCTTCGACCCACTTAGTGAAGTAGTCGACAGCCACAATGATATAATGGTGCCCCCTGGCTGATGGGGGGTTGCAAGTAGTGTAATCAATCCCCCACTTAGTGAAGGGACCGATGGTGATAACAAGAAACATGGGAGCTGGATGTGCCCTCATCTTCCATGAGAAGATTTGGCACGGATGGCACTTCTTGACCGAGTCGATACAATCTTTAATAAGTGTGGGCTAGAAGTAACCTGCTCGTAAAATCTTTTGGGTTGTTGCCAACCCAGATAAATGACCGCCACAAGCTCCTGTATGACAATCGTTGAGCACTATGACGGCCTCCTCATGAGTGAGACATCGACGCAAGATACAGTCTACACCTCTCCGATATAACGTATCATTGAGTATGAGGTAGTTCTTGGCCTGATGGCATATCCACCGATGCTCATCACAAGAAGCAGAGGTGGGGCACTTCAAAGTTTGGAGATAGATCAGTATATCTCTGTAACAGGGGTCGGACGATTCAATCAAAAACATATCCCCCCGGATAGGCGATTCCTCAGGCACAACGTCACCTGACTCAACCGGAAGTTCCGAAATAAGTTCTGCGAAGACCAATGACTTCTTGGACTTTGCTGAAATGAAGTCTAA
>ML787191.1:345092-355627 GCA_009831015.1 Picea engelmannii
GAAATCGTCTATAAAAAGGGGAAGAAAAATGTTGTGGCAGATGCACTCTCAAGAAAGGATGAAGATGTTGAGGCCTTTCTCTATGTTATCTCGATCATCCAACCCGATTGGATAATAGAAGCAAGGGATGAATGGAAGAATGACGAAAACATGTGGACTCTCATTCAAAGGTTGCAGTAGGATTCCAATGCATCAGATACATTTACATGGAAAAATGATTCACTATGGTACAAAGATCACTTATATTTATGTAAGAACTCTCAACTCAAACAAAAGGTACTATTGGAATTGAACACCACTGTTACCCATGATTTTGGTTGTCATGATGATGTATTGATGATGGTGTACTCAGGCTCTTCATAAGAACTTTCTCCTGAGAAAAGTTACTTTTATCTCTTCCCAGAAAACTCATTTTTGAAGGAGGTTCGCAGGCTGCTAGTATATTTGGGTGCGAGAATGACCCATTCTCGTAGGCTACCTTAAGCCAGGGTGCAAACTTATCACACTATGTTGAACTTATAGGGTGTGAACTCTTCCTAAAGCAAGGAAAAAGATGAATTCTCGATGCTTCTAGAAGGATGGGTTGGCATTCGAATGGTTATCCTAGTACTGGATTCCCTGATATTTTGGGATTATTCTTATCCAAGTAACTAATTCATTCTCTCCTATATATTGAGGGAATTATCATGGAAAACGTTAAGCAAGATTCATTGGAGAATTGGTGAAAGAATTGTGTGAAGGACTCAACATTGAACAACAGCTTGGAGACTCCAGCAAGTCTATCAAGAGGATTTGATCTTCTTCATGCAAGGATTGAGCAAGTGTGTGTGTCAGAGCCAAGAGCCATCAAAAGGAAGTTTGCGACATCAAGGCTCAGGTTGTAATCTTTACTTTCCATTAATATGATACAGTGGCATGTCCCTTTCCCATAAAGCTAATCTCACTTTATTGTGTAATTCCTTGATCATACACATAGGTTAACTATTGAATATATTGTGCTATCTTCACTTTGGTTGGTTTGTGTTGTCTTGGTCTGGACTTCACGAGAGCACTGGAGCGAAGCAGGAGCAACAAAGACCCTAGGAAGCGATAATAAGGTATGTTATTTGTTCCTTCCTCCTAGTTAATTCAATAGTCAAAACCTAGGGAAAAAGTCATGTCCTGTCTTGTTTTGTTCTAGATTCAGGTGGATCTAGGGAGATCAGTTAGTGTTTGCACCTACCGATTAGTCCGATAACAAAATTGGCGACTCCACTGGGGAACATCCCATTTTCTTTGTGGATTTTGGTATTTTTCTGTGGCCATTTGCTCTGGTTTTATTTTTCTCCTTTCCTATCAATCTCTGAGTCTTCATGATATCCTGTTAGACCCTCTGGGTCCAGAGGCCTTTTTAAATTTTTCTTCATTTTCAAAAATGTTGACTATGTTCAGAAATTCTTGCACTGCACTTCACTGCAACCTGTAATCAGTGCGAGGTTCTCGCATCTTGCTCAAAGGTCACCTGTGAGAATGCCTAATTCTCACACTGTGTAATATTGCCTGCCTGCGAACTCAATTTTTCAAAAATTTGGATTTGAGTTTTGGCATATTCAACTACATAGATCAGTTTAGTTGCCTCATATGAGTTTCTTGGACCATTGATTGATTTCTTTCTTGTATTCGTTTGTGTGCAAGAACAGTCTTAGGATTTCAAGGCTCTTCTTGTCACTTTTGTCTTGACTTTTGTCTTGACTTTTGTTTCTTGACTTTTCTTGGTGACAATACTCTCTGATTTCGGAATTTGAGTGCCTTTGATTGGTTGAGGACCAGTGATCAGTTGAAAGTTGAGTTTTCTTGGTCTTTATCATTTGCTTATTGTTTGAAAGATCATTTTTCTTTTGCACTTGAAAAGACTATATTGGTTTTCTCTTTATTTTTTCTTTCATTGAAAGAGTGGATTGGGTTTCTTATCATTGCTTGTTTATTGGTTTTTTGATATTTTGTACTCTCATTGGCATAGTGAGGTTCCTTTTTGAAAAGTGAAAAATTTTTTTTCTTTTCGTCTTTGAAAACATTGAAAATCAATTGGTGAAGTTATTGAAAAAGACACAATAGAGAATTGTCATTTGATAAGTGATTTGTTGCATTTGCATTTTTAAGGAAATTTTGCATTGTAGTTCACGGTTGATCTGGAAAAATTTCTCTCTCTCCCATACATAGGATTCATTGAACGAAAAGTGATACATTCCATTCTCATCCTTGCATTGTTGGGTCAGAGTCATAGAACATAAGTTTCACTTCCATTTCCTTTGAGTAAACAACAACTCTTAATAACACTGCGTAATCATAAAATTTATCTAGAAACTCTTTTCTAGGGCTCTCTTACACCAACATTTAGCTAGGCTAGCGCTTTGGAGTAGGAAGAAAGATACACTCTCCAAAAGCTCAAAACACACAATAGCATCTTGTGTTAGGGAGTGTTAAATTCCATTTGCAACATCTTGTCCTGGGAATCCCTTCTCACACAAGGGTCAAGCACGAGGTCACATTGATATTGGCAGAGTTACTCACCCTGCTTTGTCGGTATCAGTGTAGAGATTGCACGTATCCCTGCTTTGTCGGTATCGGTGTAGAGATTGCACGTATTACGGGGATCACTCGGAGGTATACCCACAATGTTGAGTGGAAGCCTTTTGAGTTGATTGCAGGCTAGATACCCTGCCTTTGCGTTTGGATCAGACTGTCGATTGTTCCCCCAGGATTTATTATTGTTGGTGGTGACCTTAGTGGCCTATATTTCTAGGTTCTTACCCGAGGTGATTGTGGAGGGGAAAGTCTTCACGGTACCTAGAATTGATGTTGACCAAACTCACTCGGGCTCCTTGGAGGGTATACCCACGATTATGTGTGGGAGCTTGCACCAGGGTGTAAGTCCGTTAAGCAGGTCGTCAGTGTAACTTTTCCACCCTAACCCCATCCCTTCTCGTCTCATTGTTGCGACATTGGATTTCATCAACAAGTGGTGGCTTCGAAATTAGAAGGTCTTGTTTGTTTGGTGTTGCTTCCTAGATTTTGTTTACTAGCGCATGTTGTTTGTTTCTTGAAGTTGACCATAGGCATTTCTTCATGAAGTTTGTCACTCGTTTACAACAGCTCCTCCACGTCATTCACATAGAATGCAAGGTTTATCTAAAGATCATCTGGAAGGTTCTCAACCCTTTCCCACAAGAACACCTTGAGGCTCTCCTTGGCAGAGTGAAGTCTCAGTCGTCACCACACCACAAGTGGAATGCACTGACTCTCTCGAAAGTTTTTGAATCACTAATACTCGAGAGGACTTTCAATGTCACCTATATTCTGAGCGACCATTTATCCGACTGAATTCTTTCGGAGAATTAGTTGTTACCTCTTCTAGATCACTAGTTGGACCCTTTCCTGGTATAGAAGGCCAAGATATTTTTTGGTCTACAGGTGTTTTTCGATGAGACCTTTTTGGTCCAAGTTCACCTGTGATTTTTGAAATTAATCCTCCTGTGATTTCTGAGATCTCTAATCTAGAGATAGTACCATTGACTATTGCTTATCACTTTACTGTCCCTACCGAAATGGCCCATCTCACAACTACTTTGAGTGTTCCCACTGGGTTTCCTACGGTTAGTCTTGCTCCCATCAACACACCGCGAACGCCCAATGTCAATCCAACATTGCCACCTGGATAACGTGCCTTGAATACTTCCATTCCTACTCCTACGCAAACTCCATCTGGCTCTCCTAGTGGTCCTTCTTCCTCTGGGCACTTTCTTCCTGGTTTTGTTCCAACACTCCCTCAATTTTCTTTTGGCAGACCTTCTTCATCCTCTACCAGCAATCCTAATCCTAGTGGCGCAATTCCTTCATTCACTCCAACTTATCAGTTTCCGGTTGGTGGCCAGTCTCATCAAGGTAGTATCACTCAACCCCCTCTCAGTTGGCAAATGCCAATTGGAAAATTGCCCTCAATTGGTACACCACCTTCAATGGGAGGGGCAACCCTGCCTTATGGGAAGAACATACCTCCATCCTTAGCCCAGTATTGGAATCAATTGATCCAAAATTCTTTTCAGTCGACTGGGGGGCAGCAGTTTTCAGCTGCATCAGTCACACCCCCTATCATGGGCCAACCATATCCAGGTTCGTTTAATCCCATTTGGGGGTCGAATGCTCAAACTCAAGCCCCTGTTCCAGGGTATAATCCAATGAGATACTATCCTATCCAACCACCACCGAATATGCCTAGATCTTCACATTATATGCAGACTACTTATGGTCCTACTAGTTTGCCGACAGGGCTTCCTCCCCAAAGCCACCAGTACCCGCAGGTGAATCGACAGTTACCCTTTCTCACCACTTTGGATCTTCTGGATTTTTCAAGGATTTTAAATGATCCTATTCGTAACTCTCCCCAATGGCCTGTTATACCAGCCAAGCTTCCCTCGGACATTCCTAAATTCGACAAAAAAGTGGGAGAGGACCCAAACAATCACGTTATGACTTTTCACCTATGGTGCTCATCCAACTCGTTGATGGATGACTCTATTCATTTACTTATTTTTCAACGAACCCTTACCGGTTCTGTTGCGAAGTGGTATATCGAATTCCCACGAGGTTTCTTCTCTGACTTCAACACCCTAGCTATGGCTTTCCTTACGCATTACTAGTTACCGATCCGTTATGACACGGGGACTAAGATTTTGACTTCCTTCAAACAAACTAAAGGTACTCATATCTCTGATCACATCCATGAGTGGCGAAGGAGACGACGTCTCATTAAACGTGAGCTCCCCAATCAATTACTGGCAGAATGGTTTACAAAATCATTTGTAAACGAAATTGGTAAGGACATTGCCATGGGTGGCGTTGTCACGGAAGAGCAGGCTATAAGTCGTTCTCAATATATTGATCTCGTTTATTCGCAAACGGGAACCCTTTACGATTTACTACCTGATTTACTTCATCCTAATGCTTCTAGCACTTCAACTACTCCAGTTGCCTCACATGCGGTTGATGGTGTGATTGGTACTGCTCAAGCTCAATCACATTCCCTTTCAAGCAAAAACCCTAAATCTGCTTCTTCTAATGTTCAAAATGCTCTGTCTCCTGCCACTCCCACTGGCAAGACTTCTGAGGTAAATGTCGTCCAATCTACCCCAGCCGATAAAAACAAATCTAAGAAGGGGAGAGGCAAGAATAAGGAGGGAAAAAATAATCCTCAAGTAGAGAAAAATAAAACTACCCCTGTTGATGATCGGGATAAGCGCAAACCATGATACCCTTGCCTTATCTGTGGTGATGATCACTACACAAAGGATTGTCCATGACTTGCTAACATCACTAAGTTCCTTCAAGGATCCCCAAAACCACCTGCACTGGTTGTCTTGTCCCACCCCTTCCCGTCTCAACAACAGGCTCAGTTGGTCATCCACGACCAACCTTCCTCTTCTACCACCTCCTATGTTTTGATGTGTACTGGTGATTCTAAGAAAAACAATGTTGCGCTCACTACTCGAGCCAAAGATTATTCTCCATCTAAGGAGAAGGTTGACGATTTACCTCGTTCTTTGGTCCAACCCTCTCCAGCAACTCCACCTACTAACAGTCCTCTTCATCTCGAATGACCGAGCCTCGACACAGTTCTACGACCCCCCCCAAAGGGTGTCGTTCAAAAATTGGCTTTCAATCCTCATGCTCATGCAGCCCAGAACTACAGCATTGTTGAAGATCTGGCCCAAGCACCTTCTGCGATGTCAGCCCTTGAAGTCCTTCAAACATGTCCCACACAACAGAAGGCACTGTTGAAAGCTATCGGTGGAATTGACCCGACGGACATGAATTTAATAATCTTTGACTTGGAAGATCATATTCCAAGGTTACTTGCTCAACTCACGTTCCAGATATAGGTTGTTGTCTCTAACAAGAACATTTGTCGAACCGTTATCAACAGGGGTGCCTCGACGTGTGTCATGTCTTTTTCTTGTTGGAAAGCCATTGGCTCTCCTTCCTTGAATGAATCAAAAAATACTCTTAAAGCCTTCAATGGATCTGGTTTTAAGCCCTAGGGTGTTCTTCCTTCGTTGCCTATCACTTTAGAAGGTAAAACGGTCCAAGTCGAAGTGGAAGTCTTCGACGCTCCCCTTAATCATAATCTTCTGCTTGGCCGTAGCTGGATCGATTCCATGCGGGTTGTTGTGTCGACACTTTTTCGTGTAGTATGTTTCCCTCATCAAGGAAAGGTTGTTACCATCGACCAACTTGCCTTCTTCAATTCTGATACCTGTACAGGCAACGTACCGTTTATTGCTAAAACCCCACTATGTTATGAGAACATTGGTGTCGGCCTTCTAAAGGACTCTTCGTTAATGGGTACTTTCCCCATTCCATTGCCTGATGTTCCACGCTCATATGTTTCTTCTATCAACATGATCTCCACTTTGCCTCATGAAATTCCTACATCTCATGACCCTTGGATAGTCCCTGACCCTGGAGATCATCTTCGTTTCGGTGATAAAATGTCGTTAAGTCTGGTTGAGTCTGCCTATCATGCCATTCAATCGGCAACACCTTCTCCCCCTTCTCTTGAAGAGATGCCTCCCAATCCTTTTCGTGTTATTTTTCCCACTGACGAGATGATCATGTCCATCATGGAGGAAACCACTTGGGACGATGGGCATCATCGTTCCATTCTCTTTCTGGAGCAACACACTCTTGAGAACTACCAACATATTTCGACCCCGTTGACCATTGTCATATCGACCGTTCCCGAGTCTGCACATGATGTGTTTGCCGAAGGGAATTTAAGTAATATCTCTCCCACTATTCCCATTAACATCTCTATCAAACCTGGAATCGTCGAAAATGTCCATATTGGAGCTTCGTGTTCGCCTGATGAAATAGTCACCTATACGTCCTTGTTCAAAGAGTTTCGTGACATATTCGCCTGGAGCTACGAAGAAATGCCGGGTATCGACCCTAATATTGTAATTCATGAGATTAAGACATATCCTGACGCTAAACCCGTCCAGCAATGCCTTCGTCCAGTTCACCCTTGTAAAGCGACTGCTATCAAGATAGAACTTGAAAAACTTCTGAAAGGTGGCTTTATTTATCCGGTGGCTCTCACAGACTGGGTTTCCAATCTTGTCCCGATTGACATGAAACAAGGTATGATTCATGTGTGATTTGATTATAGGGATATCAATAAAGCTTGTCCAAAAGACAACTTTCCTACCCCTTTCGTCGATCAGATTGTCGATGAATGCATCGGAAGTGAAATCTTCTCTCTCATGGATGGCTTCTCTGGCTATAATCAAATTAACATCGTTCCTGAGGATCAACATAAGACTTCTTTTATTTGTCCTTGGGGTACTTTTTCCTACCAGAAACTTCCTTTCGGTCTTAAGAACGTTGGCGCAACTTTTCAACGCGCTATGTCTTATGATTTTCATGATATCAAATACATCTTTCAACCATATTTGGATGATTTACCCGCTCATTCTATGCGCAGAGTCAATCACCCAACCCACCTCCGGGCCATTTTCGTTCGCTCTCGGTTCTACCGTATATGTTTAAATCCTCATAAGTGTGTTTTCTGTGTAGAATCCGACCATCTTCTAGGTTTTATTGTTTTGCGTCACAGGATCTGGGTGGATCCTTTGAAGGTTGAGGTGATCCTTAATCTTCCTCCTCCTTCTACACTTTGCCAATTGCAAAGTTTGCAGGGGAAAGAAAACTTTCTTCGTCGTTTTATCCCTAATTACGTCAAGATAACTCGTGGATTTACGCGGATATTAAAGAAGTATTATGAGTTCATATGGGATACCATTGCCAACAATGCTTTTGAAGCTTTGAAGTTGTCCCTAAGTCTGAAATTCTCTATTTTTCAAGGTGTTGATTACTTATTCTGAGGTTTTTCTATGCTATATTGATATTTGGTTCTTAACATATTCTAACCAAATAGAACAAACTCTAGGCCCTCGACCTAGACCTCCTAGGTAATTTTTTATATTAATTTTCATCTTATCGGTTGTTACAATCTCTTTCAAAAACCCTAACCCTGGCATGGTTAGGTTTTCCTACATGTGTGTCTTGCATGATTTCCTCTTTTGCATGTGGTTTTCCCTCGTAGGTGTTTCGTTTCCTTTTACTTGTGTTTTTCCCAATTAATCTTTACTTTCCAAAAATGCACTACTTTCTCTTACACAAGTAAAAGGAAAAACACCTAGGTAGTGCATGCTCCCTCAATAGCCTCAGTTAGGTTGTGGAACTTTTCTCCAAGTTCCCTTCCCCTTTCCTGGACTTGCGCGAGATTCTTTGCGAGTGCTTCTAACACTTGCATTGTGATCTCCTCCTAGATCATTGTTGCGCACTCTACCTGTGCTTGTGCCATGTTCTTATTCTCCTCCTCCGACTGCGCAATCATATGTGCTACTTTCTCTTGAATGGGTTCCATCTGCACCTATCTTTCCTACTTCTTCATCTACATTGCTCTTAACTCTAGCTGCAACTTATTCATATCCCGTGTTCCTTTTAGATGCTCTATGATACTCATTGCCTTCTTCCTCTTCTTGAGGTATTGTATTTTTGTGCTTACTTTTCCTTCTTCTTGGTCCCACTAATGGACCTACTCATCTTCCTCTAGTGTTTTCCAAAGTTGCACTGCTCTGTCAAACAATCTTGTTGCCACACTGACTTGTTTTTACATCTCATCTATTTTTCTTGCAGCTTCATGTTTCCTCTACTCCTTCACCTCCGAGGGAGTCATGGGGTTGAGTTTTTATTTTAATTCCTCAATATCCTACCTATATTGATCGATTGTCTATGCAATGAGGTTGATATTATCCTCTTTACTTATGTCCACTACTTGCATGCTATCAGGGATACGATTGTATGCCACTGTCAATCCATGCTCTAGATTTACCAAGGAGTCTCATTGCGCGACATTGACCTATCCTATCACAAAAATAAGATTATGGTGTCTCCCTCCACCCTGTTGGGTATGTGTTATATTATTTGCATGTGTGTGTGTGGGTGCATCAGATACAACAACTGCGTCTGACGATTTTTCTATTTTTAGTTGATTTGTAAATTAATCATGGATTAAGGGATTAGGGTTTTAGTATCTACGGAATACCTAAAAACATTGCATATATTGTATGGAGAATGGTGAAATTCGATATAATGAAAATAAGAAAGGTTTTCCCGGTTGAGGTTTTCCGGTAAAAATCTCTGTGTACTCTATGTATGAGCCATTGATTAATTTTTGTATTGCTTAAGAATCTATATGCATTTCTTTACTTCGCAGGTTTAAAACTTACATGTGGCATCAGAGCACGTTTTTGGCTTCAGAGGGACGCCTTTGTTGCTAAGGGTTTAGCTCGGTCTTGATAGATAAAGTTTATCTTAGGTCTGTGATAAACCTGGGTTTAGTGGGAGCTTTTGCAGTGGAGATTTGAGTAAAGTAAGAGGAATGGTGAGCTCATCTAGGATCGATATAGAGAAGTTCAACGGTAAAAACTTTGAGCTATGGAAGCTCAAGATGGAGGACCTTCTTGAAGACAAATAACAATGGATCACTGTGGATCCTAGTACACAGCCTACGGGTACACCATCTACAAGCACACAGGCTTCTGGTACACAACTTACCAGTACACAAACTACTAGTACACCAGTTACTGGTATGTCGAAGGAAGATTGGGACAAGTTGGATAGAAGAGAAAGGAGTACCATTCGACTCTGCCTGGAAGATTCAGTTTTGTTGAATGTCTTGGGAGAATCTACAGCCAAGGAACTATGGGATAAGTTAGGGAATTTGTATCAATCAAAGTCCCTGGTAAACAAGTTGTTTCTTTGAAAGAAGTTGTATCATCTTAGGATGGAAGATGGATATTTTGTGACAGAACATCTAAATGACTTTAATACTCTGGTAAGTCAACTTGGATATGTTAATATTACGATTGCAGAAGAATATAAGTGTATTAATTTGTTATGTTCTTTGCCAGACTCTTGGGATAATTTGGTTGTAGCAATAGGTAGTACCACTCAATCTACATTGAAGTATGAGGATGTAGTTGCATCCTTGTTATCTGAAGAGATGAGGTGAAAAAGAATGGATGGTCACAGCACAGATGCTTTATTTGTAAGAGGGCATACCCAAGACAGGAACCCTGGTAAGACTTCGGGATGGAGATCTAAATCTACAGGTAGATCTAAGTCCCCAGGAAAATCTTTGAGGAAATGTTGGAAGTGTGGTAAAACAGGGCATTATAAGAAAGTTTGCAAGTCTAAGAAGGTTGAAAAACGAGGTGAAAACCTCCACTGAAGAAGGAGGTGATGTTTACCTAGCCTCTACAAGTACACATGTAGACCATGGTGTATGGCTGATCGACTCAGGTGCATCATACCATATGACTCCTCATAGGGAGTGGTTCTCTGAATATGAAAAATATGATGGTGGTGATGTATTCCTAGGAGATGACTCGACAACAAAAATCTTGGGACGTGGAAGGGTTAAGTTGTTGCTA
>ML787191.1:356069-380117 GCA_009831015.1 Picea engelmannii
AATCGAGTAAGATTCCCATCTGGTGCTACAAGAGCAAAGGGGATCTTAGAGTTGATACACAGTGATGTGTTTGGACCTGTTCCTGTTCCATCCCTTGGTAAATATGTGTATTATGTTTCATTCATAGATGATTTTTCAAGGAAAACATGGATTTATTTTCTTAGAAAGAAATCTGAGGTATTTGATAAATTTAAAGTGTTTAAGGCTTTGGTAGAAAATCAGAGAGAGAAGAAAATAAAGGTATTGAGAACAGATAATGGTGGAGAATTCTTCGGAAATGAATTCGAATAATTTTGTAAGAAGTGTGGTATAGAAAGGCAGAAGACTACTCCATACACTCCTCAACGGAATGGAGTTGCAGAAAGGATGAACAGGACACTGATGGAAAAATCAAGGAGCATGCTCAGCGGTGTCGGGTTAGAACAAGAATTCTAGGCAGATGCAGTGAGTACATCATGTTACCTGGTCAATCGATCACGTTGGATGATACAACTCCACACGAGGTATGGTATGGAAAGAAACCCTCTCTTCAACATATTAGAGTGTTTGGTTGTGATGCTTATGTACATGTTCCAAAGGAAAATAGGAATAAGTTGGATAATAAAGTTGAAAAGTGTATCTTTATTGGTTATAAAGATGGTGTGAAAGGTTATAAGCTTTGGAACCCAGAAACCAAGAAAATTGTTTACAGTCGAGATGTTGTTTTCAGAGAGGTAAAAGATGTGTCCAAACATGAATTCCCACCAACACAAGACGAACCTGAGAAAATAGAGCTTGAGTTGGATGATGCAAAATCTGAATCATCTGAAGAAGAGGAAGCAGAGGAAGCAGAAGCAGAAGAAGAAGAACCTCATACCCGAGTATTGAGGAGATCAATGAGAGATAGAAGGCAACCAGAAAGGTATAGTCCACCTGATTTCCGTTCCAAATTTTCTTTATCTATTATTGATGATGATCCTAGAACTGTCAGGGAAGCAGTGAATTCATAGGATAGTAAACTCTGGAAGAAGGCCATGGTTGAAGAAATGGATGCCTTGGATAAGAATGATGCATGGGATATACTTGAGCTTCCAGCTGGAAGAAAATTAGTTGGTAGCAAATGGTTGTTCAAGAATAAGTTTAACGCAGAAGGTAAAGTGGAGAAATACAAAGCTCTGTTAGTAGCAAAAGGTTATTCCCAGGTAGAGGGAATTGACTTTGGTGAGATTTTTTCTCCTGTTGCTAAGTTAACTTCTATTATATTTCTTTTATCTATTGTTTTTGATTTTGATCTTGAAGTGGAACAAATGTATGTGAAGACAACATTCCTACATGGGGATCTGGAAGAAGAAATCTACATGAAGCAGCCAGAAGGCTTTGTAGTGAAGGGAAAGAAAGAGCTAGTTTATAAGCTAAAGAAGTCACTATACGGTCTGAAGCAATCACCTAGGATGTGGTACCAAAAGTTTGACACATACATCCTTGGATTGGGATTTGTAAGAAGTAGGGTTGATCATTATGTATATTCCAAGCAGGTTGGTAATCACTTCCTTTATGTAGTGTTGTATGTTGATGACATGTTGTTGGTAGGAAATAACATGGATGTTATCAAGGAGGTGAAATCGCAGCTATCCTCCAAATTTGACATGAAGGATCTTGGTGTTGTTAACTTCATTCTGGGAATGGAGATTAAAAGAGATCGTGCAAACAGGAAACTCTGGTTGAATCAAAGAAAATATGTTAAAACGATATTGCAGAGGTTTAATATGCATGGAAGTAAACCAGTCAAGGTTCCTATTCCTATAGGTGTAAAGTTATCTGCGGATCAGTGTCCCAAGACATAGGAAGAAGAAGAGGACATGTCCCGTGTTCCATATGCCAGTTTAGTTGGCAGTTTGATGTATGCAATGGTTTTTACTAGACCAGACATTGCACATGCAGTGGGAGTTTTGAGCAGGTATATGTCAAAACCAGGGAAGGAGCATTGGACAACAGTAAAGCGGGTCTTCAGGTATCTTCGTGGCACCACCAATTATGGATTGTGCTACCAGGAAGATCGGGATTGGACAGAGTGGTGGACATACATGGCTTTGTTGATGCAGACTGGGCTGGAGATTTGGATCGCAAAATATCTACAAGTGGGTATGTGTTTAACCTATTTGGAGGAGCAATCAGTTGGATGAGCAAAAGACAGGCTGTAGTGGCACTCTCAACTACAGAAGCTAAATACATGGCAGCCACTCATGAAAGCAAGGAAGCAATATGGTTACAAAGATTGTGTTCAGGTATTAGGTTGGTACAACAAGCAGTGAGATTAGACTGTGACAGTCAGAGTGCAATATTCCTAGCAAAGAACCCAGCTTATCATTCGAAGACAAAGAATATTGATGTTCAGTATCACTTTGTGAGAGACATGGTTGAGGAAAATAAGGTGTTGTTGGAAAAGGTTGACACTTTGAAGAATGTTGCAGATTCATTGACAAAGTCTGTGAGCACATAAAATTTCTCTTGGTGTAGAGTAACAATGGGCATTGTTGCCCTAGATTGTTGACTATATAATCCCCTGGACCCCTGGATGCAAAGAAAACAACAAGTGGGAGAATGTTTGGTATGTGTTATATTCTTTGCATGTGTGTGTGGGTGGGTGCGTCAGATACAACAACTGCGTCTGACGATTTTTCTATTTTTAGCTGATTTGTAAATTAATCCCAGATTAAGGGATTAGGGTTTTGGTATCTACAGAATACCTAAAAACATTGTATATATTGTATGGCGAATGGTGAAATTTGATATAATGAAAATAAGAAAGGTTTTCCCAGTTGAGGTTTTCCGGTAAAAATCTCTGTGTACTCTGTGTATGATCCATTGATTAATTTCTGTATTAATTAAGAATCTATATGCATTGCTTTACTTCACAGGTTTAAAACTTATACACCCGACTAATGCTATCAAGATCAATAGCCAAGAATAATGAAAGTATTTTTTCGAGTCCTGAGTGTATTTGCAGTCATCGAGGAACAAGTTCAATAGATAAGGGGGCCAATTGAGCATGGCACCATTGGCACATTGTGCTATAGATGTGACAACCCTTACAGGGACTTCCTCCTTGCAAAACTTTCTGAGCATCTTGTAAGCCATAAGCTTTGTGGCCATTCCTATGGCTGCGTCGCAGATTATTTTTATAATTATACCATGCAATCCCCTCTCTGTGTGGTAGGTTTGCTTCATCTCCTTGTCAAGTGATTTCTCATTTGTTTTTTCATCTAGGTATTGTGTGGGACTTTCACCCATGGACGACACACTTTTGATCAAGCAAATAAACTCAATGTCAATTGACATGGGTTCCTCCATCCATAAAAATCCTCCATGGAGGACCGCCATTAACTTCTTGATGTAGTTGTTTACTTCCTTCCCCCTACCAAAATGGGGAATTTCTACCAATTTAAGGATACCAGTGTTGTCCAAGCCAGTTTCCCATGCCTTTGGTTGCAGTATAGGATCGACGAAGGGTCTTGTCCCTATGTTTTCCGTGTATACCTGTTGTGCAAATTATGGGAATTTTCCAACGTCAGCCACATCATGGTTTGAATAATTCAACTTTTCCACATAACCCAAAGGTTTTGGCATGGCCTACACTCCCTTTAGAATGCATGGTAACATGATGGTTGCGTATGGCTGCTAGCACTGGGACCGCACCATGGGTTGTTTTCCCTTTCTTCTGACCAACATGCTAGAGGTCCCATAATCCACTTGTCTGTGCTTTGTGCCCGATTTGGGCTTCCTCATCAGATATTCAACCAAGGCTTCATGTTTTTGTGTAGACCCTGCTTTAGGTTGTGGTCTTGGTGCTACATCTTTGGTGTGCATGTTGGATTCGCCATCTATTCTTTGGGATTCTTCGACCCTCGCAGGTTGTTGTAGGTTTCTTGCATCATTTGTTTGGTGGCCTTGTGCACTATCGATATCCATGATAGTCATCATTGGAGCTTGTGCTTCTTCTACCACTAGTGTAGGGCTTGTTGGCTCAATGCGCGAGGAGGGAATTGTGTCCACATAGACTACTCCCTCTTTATGAACCATTTCTTGCTCGGCCTCTACGGTTTCTTTTGGTGCCCTAATTTTGTTGTGGGTTTTCCTCACGGTATGGCTCGATGCACAAATATTTTGTGGTTCCATCGTGGGTATTTCTTTCTTTTCGCTGAATGGGATTCAACTGGTTCACCACTATGCACTCGTCTATTCACTTTGACTCTACATGCTCTCTATTGTTGCAAGTTTGCAATTTCACAATAAGTTGTAATTTGTTTGTGTTTCCCTTTTATATAGAAGGTCTCATCAATGTCGTGAAACTTCTCAAAGAATATTACCTGGCCATGAATAATGCAATAAATATTTACGAGCACGTTCCATTTAATTTTCATAAATGTCGCCAGTTGGTGCCTTATTGTCGTAACCAACATTTGTCAATTTTCTGATGCACTGAAACTTTTTTAGTGTGTCATACATTTCTGTTGTGATTTTTGTTAGTGTGCAGTATTTTGATTCTTGTTACCTATCTGTTGCGTGCAAACCTTTTTTGTTTGTCACGTAGAGTCCACTTTTTTTATTGACCATGTTTCCCAGTAATTCTTGTATTTTCTTTCTTTTCTGGTTTTGTAATTATTTTTCCTTATTTTTATCCTTTTTATTTTCTTTTGTCATTTTTCTATCCTAGATTCTACTATATTACACTATGTACATGTATTTCTTACTGCGCTATAACTTTTAATTGTGAGGAGGTCGAATGTCCATGTACAGTTTCAATCGACTCTCTTTGATAATTCCCTTTAGTTATGTTCCTTCCAGATCCTTTAGTTGTATATATCCCCCATCTGTGACAGTCTTTACTTCATAGGGCCCAAGCCAATGCACTCTAAACTTACCAGGATGTTGTAAAAATTTACTTTCATAGTGTAGGACTAGGTCTCCTTCCTTGAAATTCTTCCTATTGATATGTTTACCATTCCAAGATTTGTCTCTTGTTTTATATACCTCTTGATGAAATCCTTCCAGAATCCTATCCTCTTCCATCTTCATTAGTTGATTTATCCTTTCCTTTACTATGCCTCTTTCTGTCCTATTGGTAATTGTTGCTACGTGCAAACTGGGTACCAAAAATTCTAATGGTACTACTTCTTCCTGCCCATACACCAATTTGAATGGTGTATGTGTTATAAACCTAAATTGTACCACACATGCTTACCTGGGATCAGGCCAACTCATATCCCTTCTTTGCAAAAACTCTATTGAACAACTCTTTGAAAATCCTCTTGTGTAAAGGCCCATGTGCCCTAACCCATTACTACACACGTGTACACGCTGGCTGACCCAAAACAGTCCACGTGGACCGACAAAAGCATGAAAAAAGGAAAGTTGCCGACATAACAAAAATCTATGGGTGAGTTAACTGAAACTCCCAACCATGTATGGCCAAGGGTTCATCCAAATACCTAGCTCCTTCTAGCCTATAAAAGAAGGGGTAGGGGTACCATTAGGAAAGAGAAAAAATATAGCAAAGAAACTCTGTCCATTTACATATTCCATTGTCCCAACCCTTTAGCCTTTCCTAATGCCAAAGGAGATTTAAAGAAAAGAAGTTGAAGGACAGAAGAAGAGGAGCCCAGGATCAGGTTCAAGGAGTGGTGGCCGGTCTCAACTTTTGTAAGTTGACTCATTTTAAGTAATAAAGAGAATGCTTTTCCCATCCCAATTCATGAAATTTCTATGATTTGATTAGTTTATGTTTGATTTCTAACCCATTATTATATAAGTAGTATGCATGCATAGTTGTTGCTCGTCTTGAATGCAGGTCATCTTTGGAAGGAGGATTGCGAACAAGTAATCAAGCACAATGGAGGATCGACATCAAATGTCGGTAACAAGGTAGGTGGATCTTTCCATGCATTTACTAAGAAAAGGGGATTTAAATCTAGGGATGTAGGTAGAAAGTAATTTCTATTCGGTCATATCTGCATGCAAAGTCCGAACTCTATTTGCTACTATGTAGGTTTTTTTTCCCCAAAAATAGAATTGGCAACCATACTGGAGATAATCTCTAGGGTTCCTGGAATTTTATTTAGTTTTTGGGTAGTTTAAAGACTAGTTTTTCTTGCTTGTCTTTTCTTTTTGTTTTTGTAAAGTTTGAGCTAGCAGGGAGTCTGGTTTTCCATACAAGCTTTCCCTGACTTTTGCTTGACTGTGTTTTTCAAGACCTACAGAGGTACACGTGGCATGCACAAGGCCTGCACATGTGTACCCGTGCCCTATCATCTTATAGCCCACGTGTAGAAGTTCATAGAACCTTAGAGGCAGTCCTCCTCTTCCCTATCAGAATCACACATTCTCAGGGGGTTTTTTGAAATTCTGTCTGAGTCTTGTTTGCTAACAGTCCTATCTCAAATTGTTTTTGCCTTATTATTTTTTTCCTTGCATTATTTTTTTTCCTGTTAGAAAGAGTATACAAGCCTTCAAGGGATCCTGGTTATCAATACCAGAGGTATTTTCCTAGTTTGGTCTGTCTGTATTCATTTTTTCTTAGATTTTAGATATACACATGGCCTGTACAAGGTCAGCCCACATGTACACGCCCTCTGTTGTTGTTCAACGCGCGTTCACACACATATTGTTTGAGTGACAGTCACGTGCTTGTACAAGATACTTTTTGTTAAAGGTGAGGCAGTCATCCTCTCCTTTGATAGGAAGTATTCCTCTCAAGTGTTTGAATCTCTGTTTGAACAGTTAGTAGCTTAGGATTATTTTTACCCTTAGCTTACTTTTCTCATTCAAAACGTTGTCAGAAAAATAAAAATAAAAATTACGGTTTTTAGACAAGCGTGAGAATCATTGTTTTTACAATTGCTATTGTGTGATTTTTTTTTTAATCTGATTCTTTGTGATCTGCGCTTTAAGCTAGAATTGTTTTTCTTGGTTTTTTGCTTGTCGGTATTTTCCCTTTTTTGCTTTACTAGCACTTAAATAAATAAATAAATCTCTTTTCATTTTCTTCTTTGGTTGTTGTTTCTGCATCATTAGCTAGGGAAAAGTTTTTGCTTTATTTCATAAGTTTTTGCAGTTCACTTAGATCATAAGTATCTCATAGTCGAGTGAAATTCCTTTGAGTTTGTTGTCCAAAATCTTAGAAAAATTAAAAAATCTTTCTTTTGAAAAGTTGTTGAAATTTTGCATTCAGTAAAAGTTTTGTTTCCATCTTTTTTATTCATTTTTTTCTTTCGTCTTTTACACACCATCAGTTTCACCCTCATACCCCTTGATGTAAGACAAATCCATAAAAGTAACACTAAATTTAAAATCTACTAGACTTTTATGTTTGTAGGGTTCACAAACTAGTTCAGGACTAGGGACTTGAATTAGGATTGGAGAGGAAACTCTTCAAGGCCATTTTAAATCAAACATTGGAGTATGAGATAGGGAGTGTCTAAGTCCAGTTTCGTGGAAGTTATCTGGGATCCCCCTCTAACATAGGGGATAAACACGAGGTCACGTGCAGAAAGGTAGCGGAGATAACCCCTCCAAAGTCTGACCAATCGTAGAGGAGAACACATATAGAGGGCTTGTTTTGGGATTCCGTCGTTTGTATTTTCCATGGGGATTCATGGGTCTCGAATCTGTTCGAGGTCCTCAATTTTCTTCCAAACCATTTTCTCTCGATACCCTTGACAGGTTTCGGGCTCGATACCCTGCTCATCGTGGTCTACCCGACTTTCGATTGTACCCGCCTGGTGACTGTTCGTGTTCTGGAAACCTAGTTGCCAATCTTTGTTAGGGACATACACAGGTGACTATGGGGCTATACCGTGGTACCTAGGATAGACATCGGGCCATGCTTTGTAGAGTATACCCAGAGGGTCCTTCCGTGTTCGAGTTGCACTTGCACCGGTAAGTTGCTCTAGTGTTGGTTGTTGTAACTGTTCTTCCAATTAATTTAGAGTTTTCTTGTCTTATCTTCTAGGGACTTTTTTCTTAGTGTGTGTTACTTTTGAGAATTTATACTACCTTAGAGTGTCTTGGATCTTCTCACACAATGGAGGATCCCGAGCTTCACTAGTCACGAAGGCTTCTTGGCCTGTCGCCGGTTACACTGGAGCCACCCCCGCCCCCATTAAGGCGGGAGCTAGACCAACAAGGGTCTTTTGAAGCGACCGGGTTACAAACCATTGTGCCCGAACAACCCCCAGAGGAATCGACCATTTTCAACCTTGAAGAAACCGCTCTTGGCTCAGTTGAAACCTCAACCACTGATCTTTTGGCACCTTTTATTGTACCAATTCAATTTCACAAGCGCCAGACAGTGCCTCACATAGCAATGGAAACAAATGTTGTTACTTCTACTGGGAATTCTTCAATTCCCATCATGGTTGTCACCACAGGAGATTCATCTCCTAACCTACCATCGTCGGTCTGAGCCACCATGGTCTTGACCGCAACTACTTCGAACGATGGTCTGAACCCGTCTTTGGTGGTGGCCACAACCCCTCTTACACCTAGTTCGACAGACCCTCCATTCTCATATGGTATTCCTAGTTCGGGTACAAGTCCTATACTATCCTACTCCACTTTACAGACTTTGGGTCTGGGGGCAGGGAGCTCTAGCGCTCCTCTGCAAGGTCACTTGGGGGGCAATCATGTCCCTTTTAACACTTTTCCTTACGCAGGAGGTCATATCCCTCCTTCGTCCCCTTCACTCAATGGTTCACATCATCAATCCATCGGGAAACCTACATACAATAGTTTATTTGGAGTGGGGAGTCAAGGACCACCTTCGCATAGTATGCCAGTAGGTTTGACACCGTTTTCTTAGAACAAAACATTTGGTAACAACACCTTCTCGTCAACCTCTTTCCCAACTTGGGGAAACCCCATTTTTGGACAATCTACTTCTGTGCATGGTACTATTCCTGCATAGGGGGCAAACCTAGCAGGACCTTGGAATTCAGGGCAAGGATCTGTTCCCTCCTTGAGAATGTCGATCTGGGGTAATCCTTTCCACAATCAATGGAACCCTGGACAAACTACTATGCCTATCCCCATGGGACCGACATGGGGTAAACCTTCCCAAAATCCTTCGAATACAATGCATGCCCAACAATCCATGTCCTATTTGGGAAATCAACCAATGATGTCTCCATAGATGCAAAATCCTTACGCTGGCCAGGGCCATGGTTTCTACCAGAATCTAGGCCAGTAGCCAAACTTTTCCTGGCAACCTGGTGCCATTCAAACTCCATGACCCTTTTTCCCAGGTTATCAGCAACAACCCAAACTACCTTTCCTGACAACTTTACACTTGCCAGATTTGACAAGGTTGTTGAATGACCCTATTTGTCACAATCCGCGTTGGCCTCCTATGCCAATGAAGTTGCCTTCGAATATTCCAAAGTTTGAAGCCAAGCCTAATGAATATCTAGGAGATCATGTAACTACCTTCCATCTTTGGTGTTCATCTAACTCATTGAAGGATGACTCTGTACAGTTGCAATTGTTTCAACATACTCTCATTGGGAGTGCCATGAAATGGTACATTGAGCTCGATCGCTCAAGATACTCTTCTTTTGGTGAATTGTTGATGGATTTCCTTAACCATTTCTAGTTACCTATGAGATATGATGCTGGCACATAGGTGCTCGCTAATTTCGAACAAACAACAACAGACCATATCTTTGATCACATCCGATAATGGAGACGCCGCAAGAGTTTAATCAAAGTACCAGTCCCACCAGCATTCCTTCTTGAGTGGTTCCTTAAGTCTTTGGTCCCGCAGTTATCCAAAGATGTCATGACATCTGGGGTTTTCTCTTAAGAAGACGCCATCATGAGGGCTCAATAGTTTGAGCTCATCTATTCTCAGTCTATTTTATTATACAACATCTTGCTAGATGTTCCACGTTCAATACTGGATAAAACTAGATAGAGAGTTGGACCGCATGTTGATGGTATCATTGGTTCAGCACAAACCAAGCCCGCTAAGAAATTAACAAAGTAGTTGCAACAGTTATCTATACAACACACAACGGCCAGCTAAACTACTGCTTTGGCTGCTCCCACTACCCAAATGTCAGAGGTACACATAGTGCAGTCGGCTAACACAAAGCCCCCCCAGTAGCCTGAATGGAAGAAAAAACAACGAAAGAAGGGTAAGGGGGATAAAAAACCCAACGATAATGCTGGCGGGGACAACACTAAAAACCGAAAGGCGAGGTATCCATGCAACTTGTGCATGAAAGACCACCCGACCCATCTATGTCCTCGAATTGTAGAGGCCCAAAACTTTGTCACGCAGCAACAACAGGCGGTGTTGACGAACCCATTTCAGCATGGGAAAAACCTAACTCAAGCCTCTACAAGTATAAAATGGGGCAGCCAAGAAAACTGCCCACCTCCGAACAACCCCTCGTCCACGAACGTATATATGGTTAGGGGTGATGCTTTCATATCAACTAGAGTGCATGATTATATTAAACCAAGCACTTCTGAGAAAGGTAAATAAGATGAACTCCCATCTCTTCCTCTACAGATTGAGAAGACATTGGGAGAAACAATGACACGCATTCCAAAAGGTGCATTTAAAAAGGCTTCTCATAACCCAAATGCAAGGGCGACCCAAAACTACTCTGTGGTGGAAGATTTATCACAAACCCCTTGTGCGATGTCTGCTTTGGAGGTCCTCCAAAGCTGCCCTGCTCAGAGGAAAGCCTTGTTAACCACTTTGGGCTCTATTGAGACTTGTAATCTGGGTACCATCATGCTAGATACAACCGACTTAAAACCTCATCTTCCTTACCACGTAGTGTTTCAGATAGTAGTGGCTTACCCCACGAAATTTTTTACACGGAATATCTTCTGCACAGTGGTTGACAAGGGCGCCTCAACATGCATTATGTTGTTGGCATGTTGGAAGGCCATTGGCCAGCCCGTTTTGTCTCCATCACCTACTCTCCTCACTACTTTCGACGGTCATTCGTTCTGACCACATGGCATCATTCCTTCTTTCCCCGTGCAGTTAGGAGGGAAGACTATGTGTGTCAAAGTAGAGGTAGTCGATGCTCCCCTCGACTATAACCTCTTGTTAGGGTGGAGTTGGACTTACGCTATGCAAGCTATGGTTGCTACAGTTTTCCGGGTCTTGTTGTTTCCACACGAGGGTCGGATAGTGACCATCGATCAATTGTCTTTCTCCAGACCTGACCCAGCTTTGGGGGCATCCACGGTCTCGATGATTGATAATCCTCAACCAGGTGTCGTCAACGTAGGAGTTGGTTTGTGCCCATCTTTGATGGGTACCTTCGATTACCCACCTCCGCAGGGCGATATCAAATTTATATCTAGTCACCATAAGGTTGATATTTTTCAAGTTTCGTCATTCCGCACGAATTACTTCGAGGATCCATGGATTATTCCTTCCCCATCAGCCACGATGGATGAGACAGGGCACCTCGGCATGTCCATTCCCTTGTCTTTCGCTGAAGTAGCGTACTCTTTAGTCCAACAAGCTTCAGCTAACACTGATCTGACTCCTGCATAAGAGTTAGATCCACTTCTAGAGCCTATTTGGGCTTAGGGTTCTCTCGCTAACGTCGATTCGTTAGACTTAGTATTGCCTTTCAATGAAGCAGTAATCGAAGAAATGACTAGTCTGGACAAACCTTGGGAAGATCTTCATCACAGATCATATTTTCTCCCAGAGTTAATCCAAATCGAAGTAGGAGAATTCACCGTGACCATGATGGGAGATCAGTCATGTCCTATTAATCTCTTAGCTACACATGAAATTTATGCTGAGGGAAATATGGCAACTATCGCTGAAACTATACCAATAAACATCTCTCAAAACCATGGCGTCATGGAGAATGTCTTCGTAGGAGTGGATTGCTCCCACGAAGAGATTCAAATCTACACAGATATTTTCAAAGAATTTCATGATGTTTTTTCCTAGTCTTATGAAGAAATGCCAGGTATCGATCTAAAAATAGTTGAACATGAAATCACAACGTATCCTGATGCCAAGCCTGTTCGACAGAAGCTTCATCCAGTTAATCCCAAGAAATCAGCAGCCATCAAGATTGAGGTTGAGAAATTGTTAAAGGCAGGTTTTATCTATCCTATCCATTTGACTCAATGGGTGTCAAACCCTGTGCCGGTCAATAAAAAACAAGGCATGATTCATGTATGTACCGGTTTCCATGATTTGAAAAAGGCATGTCCCAAAGATAATTTTCCAACACTGTTCATCGACTAGATCATTGATGAATGTGCTGGCTGCGAAGCCTTTTCTTTCATGGATGGTTTTTCAGAATATAATCAAATCCAAATCAAACCCGAATACCAACACAAAACGACATTCATTTGTCCATGGGGTACATTCGCATATCGTAAGATGCCTTTTGGTCTTAAAAATGTTGGAGCCACCTTCCAGCAGGGCATGTCTTTTTCTTTTCATGATCTCAAGCATATTGTCGAGGCCTATCTAGATGATTTAGCATCACGATCTCACAAGAGAACGGATCATCCTACACACCTTAGACTAATCTTCGAACGTTGTCGCTAATTTAGGATTCGCTTGAATCCAAACAAGTGCAGCTTCTGCGTAATGTCAGGACGTTTGTTAAATTTCATCATATCAACAACAGGGATCATGGTCGATCCTCTCTAGGTGGAGGCAATAATCTAGTTTCCCCCCCACACACAGTTCTTCAACTTCAGAGTTTACAAGGCAAGGCAAACTTTTTACGACACTTCATCGCCAACTATGCCAAAATTACCAAGGGATTTATGCACCTACTGAAGAAAGATATTTCCTTTTTACTGGGATGAAGTTGCTCAATGCTCTTTTCACGCATTAAAACACACCCTCACAAATGCACCTCTACTACGGTCACCTAACTATAACAAAGATTTCTTATTATATCTAGCTGTCGCAGAGTCAACCATTGGCATGGTTTTAGTTCAGGAAGATGATTCATTCTCAGAATACGTGATCTATTACCTGATCCGAGGCCTCGTAGGACTGGAACTCAATTATTCTCATATCGAAAAACTTGTGTTGGCAGCAGTTCATGTGGTTCAATGGTTTCGTCATTACGTTATGTTTCGCAAGACCACCATCATTGTTGTCGTGAATCCATTCATGTACATGTTGACACGACGGGTTATAGGAGGAAAAATTAGTAGATGGATAGTCATCCTCCATAAATTTGACTTAGACTTCGTATCAGCAAAGTCCAAAAAGTCATTGGTCTTCGCAGAGCTTATTTTGGAACTTCCGGTTGAGTCAGGTAATGTTGTGCCTGAAGAATCGCCTATCTAGGGAGATATGTTTTTTATCACATCTTCAGATCCCTGGTATGGAGATATACTTATCTATCTCCAGACTTTGAAGTGCCCCACCTCTACTTCTCGTGATGAGCGTCGGCGTATACGCCATCAGGCTAAGAATTATCTCATACTCAATGATACATTGTATCGGAGAGGTGTAGACTGTGTCTTACGTCGATGTCTCACACATGAGGAGGTATTCATCATGCTCAACGATTTCCATACCAGATCCTGTGGCAGTCATTTTTCTGGGCTGGCGACAGCCCAAAAGATTCTACGAGCAGGTTACTTTTGGCCGACGCTTATCAAAGATTGTGTCGAATCAGTCAAGAAGTGCCATCTGTTCCAAGTCTTTTCTCGGAAGATGAGGGAACATCTCGCTCCTATGTTTCCTATCATCATAGTTGGTCCATTCACCAAGTGGGGGATTGATTACACTACTTGCAACCCCCCGTCAGCAAGGGGGCATCGCTATATCATCGTAGTTATCGACTACTTCACTAAGTGGGTCGAAGCTATGCCAACATTTAAAGATGATGGAGAGACTGCAGCTCTCTTCTTATTCAATCAGATCATAGCAAGGTTCTGCGTCCCGAGAGAGATTGTCACTGACCATGGCAATCACTTTCAGAACCAAATGATGACCGAATTAACATCAAATCTTGGGTTACGACAAGGGAATTCATCACCTTACTACCCACAAGCCAATGGGTAGGTAGAGGCTGTAAACAAAACTCTTAAGACTATTCTACAACGAACTATCAACTCAGCCAAGATGAATTGGCATTTGATGTTATACTCGGCATTATGGGCTTACCAAACATCTGTTAAGACTGCAACCAGTTTCTCACCTTTTCAGCTCGTTTATGACTTGGAGGCAGTCTTTCCCATCGAATGTCAGATCCCATCTCTAAATTTGGTAGTACAATTATTGCCAGAGACTTCTCCACTTGAAGAACGGTTAGTACACCTTGAGCAGCTCAATTAGTAGCGTCGTGATACGGCCCTGGCCAACGAGGCTCACAAACATAAGGTTAAGTGTCAGTATGATAGGTCCATTCTTCCTCAGATTTTCTCTAAAGGCGACCTTGTCCTGGTCTATGACCAAGATAAGGACCCCCTGGGGGCAGGAAAATTCAAACCCATGTGGTTTGGACCCTTCATCATAAAAGAGGTATTAAAGAAGGGCGCTTATCGTCTGGTTGATTTTGAAGGGAATGCTTTGGCGGAGCCTAGAAATGGGCTCTACCTCAAGAAGTATTACTCATAGGCAGGTCACTGTGGGTAAATTTTTGTAACATATGTATAGTCTTTGTACTATTACTCTTTAGTTTCTTTTAAGTGTTATGGACGTGTCATTGATGTTATATTTCATCAATATGGTAGAAGTCAAGTGATTCCAAGGTGTTCATTGGGTATGCAGATGGTTCTATTCGGCACACTTGGAGGCCTGCCTCCACAGCTTGGGTAATATTTACACCTCAGGGCCAGTTGTTATCTTCCGGAGGTATATGCTTAGGTGACACCACAAATAATGTCGCCGAGTATAGTGCAGTTATCGAGTTGCTTCGTGATGCCTTGTCATTGGGTATCTCTCATCTCCGGGTCTATCTCGATGCTCAACTGGTTGTGTCACAGCTAAACAGAGTATACCGGGTTCATGATCCAACTTTACACTGAAGATTCCTTAGGGTACGTCTCTTAGAATGAAACTTTGATTATATTACATATTTTCATGTTCCTAGGAAATTAAACCAAATCACAGATACTCTAGCTAATCAAATTTTAGATTGGCATCTTGCACACATATGAAAGAACATTGACATAAGCATGTAAATACATTTTTGCACACGTGATCCATAAGACACAAAAGATCAAAAAACCATATATAACATCATAAAATAACCAGAGTACATAGATGGATGCAAGCACCTAAAAAATGGGACTAATAACGAGTCACAGGGCTTATGCCCTCAAAAACTATATACAACTAGTGCTCGTGGCACATAAAAAGTCTAAATAGGTTCAGGGCCTATGGGCCCTATTATAATATTCCACAGCATGGGATAAATGCCTAAACAATCGGACCCACATCCGAGGTGCCCCCACTACATGAGGCTGCATGGATGGCGGCAGGTCCTCTATCTCTGCCATTGGGACTGTGCAAGTGAGTGCAGTGAAGTTCTACTCAACTCATCTAAGGACCCTCTCAGCCTCCCTGGATGGAAGATTCCCTGCTACTGTTGCTTCCCCAGCGGCTGCAACTGCGGCTTCTGGCCAAGGACGACACATGTTCTGTGCATAATCGGCAGGTCGCACGGGTCCCACATCTGCATGCAACAAACGCATACCCATCAAATACTCTGGCATACAAAAAACAAAAATGATATATATAACAAAAATGACATAAGAAAAAAAAAATTACATATGCAAACAAAAAAACTACAAAGATGTAGACTTACCCATCTCCCCTCGCTCCTCACCAGGAGGCACGGGTATCTCAGGATCTCTAGAAAAATCTATCCTTGCATATGGGTAATCCTTGATCACAGGGATCTGCTATGATAGCCACACAAAGAAGTCATCATTGAAGGACTCATTGGTCCTTCCACCACGCTATCACGGTAGTAATATTGCCCATCTACACACTACAGGAAATGAGGCATGATGTCCTCGTACTACTTCCCGAGGGATAAATCTCGAAACTCTCTCAAAGAAAAATGAACACAAAATCGTCCCGAACCCGAAATTCCTTTGTGTCCACTGTCGGCAATATTTCAATTGCCTCTTCATGCACTCGAGCAGTGTGGTACTCCAGTCAAAAATCCGTGCATTCAAGCACTGGATAGCACAGTTCATCTGTGCGCGAGACGCCTAATGCAAGGCTATTGAGCCGGTAATCTACCCAATCAGTAATAATATCGCCTGCAGCGATATTTTAGTGATCTTACTAATAGGTACCTAGGAGCCCGCACGATCAGTCTGAGCCTCACAGTGCTCAGCTATCAGTTTCGATATCTTACTTGGTCCCACAGGAAACGTCCTGAAGTTGACTAGTTCCCCTCTCCTTGAGAGGCCATTCAAAAAATATATATCCTCGGTGGTGGGCACCAGTGATTGCCCTTCTAGCATAAAGGCCTCTGCATCAGGGTGCCAGTAGTCAATCAAGGCATTCAGTAGCCTTGGTTGTGCGCGCATAAATGGACACAGAAAGAACTTCTATAAACTGCATTGCATCAACATAGCCACGACATTTGGATCTCCCGCAACCAACTCACTGATTGCTTCATGCTCCCTTTCCCTCCACTGGAAATACATCCTACCAACACAACAAGGTTCAGGAGGGTCAGTACTTGCCCTTTAATTCTTTTTTTTCTACAAAAGGGGGGTCCACATGAGCTGTAGAGGCGACAGTCGCGTGTACACGTGGGCAGACTTTACTCTGCTCGAGTGTACAGGCGGTCTGTCCAGAGACAGCCTGTGTGTACCTAGGGCCGACCTTTTTAAGGTCGACGCCCACCCAAAAAATGAACTTAAAGACAAAATTGAAGAATTGAATAGATAGATAAGGGATTTTGTACTTACTTGGTCCAAGCGAAAGTTCTTTTCATCCATTGTAGCTCCCAGAATCACTGTTTTTAGCAAAGGGGGTCTTTTGGCTCCAGAGTCAATTTCCAAATCAATAATGGTGATAATGAGCTGCCAGCTTCTATTTATAGACTTTTTGGCCTCTTTTTGTCACTTTTTTGGCCTCCCTTATCAGTTTCTTTATACCAAAAATCATTTCGAGTGATTCAGGAGTTATATGGGAGGGATTTGATCGGGTATTGGGACACTTTTTTTGAGTTTTGAGAAAATTTTGACAGTCCATAAAAAAAATTCCAAGAATCAACTTGAGCATATAGGTTAGGTTATTACCCCAACTTTTGTGTCTCGTTGTCTTTCTCCTCTGCTATAGGATCGATCCCATTAGGTTTTGACGTGGAACCATCATATCTGCTTTAGAAGTGTCACAACTTGGCGGTAGAGCTTACCAGAACATCGATGCCCTAGGTAGGTCCTGGTTGCATTATGGTGTCCATGTCGTTTCTAAAACACTGTAGGCTCGGGAGTCTGTATAGTCTTTCCTGAATATGATTTTGAGCCTCATTTGCATGATTCTTCTTCGCTCTTTGTCTCACCCTCGGGACTCCCAAAAATAACGGGTCTCCTTTTAATCCCTTTTCAGACCCTCTAAAAATGAAAATATTGTCGAGCGATCTTGTGGCCTTTCACACTCATTAAACTGAAATTTGAAGTCACATTTGTCTGGCGGTAGTTTACCCCTTTTTCAGTCTGGATGGTCAACTGTACAAACAAAGGTATACTCTATATAAATTCCGTTCTTTAGAAGAGTATTCTCAGGTATTAATTTATCCCTTTTTTGGACCTGAGGGACTAAACTTACGAAAACAAAACCCCCACGGAGTCCATAGTTAAGCTCTTTTCAGACTCTCTAAAATTGAAAAGATCGTCGAGTGACCTTATTCTTTCGCACTCATTAAATTGGTCCAGAAGAATATTCCTGACGTAGTCAATAGTTAAGCTTTTTTCAGACTCCTTAAAAGTGAAAAAATCACCGAGTGATCTTGTCCTTGTCACACTCGTTAAAATGGTTTTGAATCGACGTCTAATCGGTGCTAGTTTATCCCTTTTTCGAATCTACTAGACTATCTTCGAAAAAGATACCCCAATGGAATCTCCTTTTATGATTTTTCAGACTCTCTAAATATGAAAAACCATCGAGCCTACCTTCTTTGGGCTCGTTAAACTTACATCGAAAGATGTTACCATTGTGTGTTTTATCAACTGCATTTTCATACCTTATCCACCAGCCTTGTGACAGTTTTCTTCTGCGTCTTAACACCGTTGGTCTTCGGAGGATTTTTCCCGAGTATCATTTTACTAGAACATCAGTCTTGTCCTTGTGCCTTGAGCTTGTATGTTTTCAATACTCGTTCCTCCATTGTAACGTAATACTCCTTTATTCTTTTTCCAAAATTATCGAAAAGAACAAAAAAATCAAATATACCCCAAAAAGAAGAGGGGAAAAGTATTTTCTTTATTGGAAGCATAATGAGTTGCCCTTGGATAAAGCACATCTATCTGTTTGATCATTAGACTATGGGATGTAGTACGACCTTAGGAATCTTTTCTTGCTATATAGAGTTGTGTCCTCCACCGTTTGGTTATTCTTCCAATCATATGGAGAGTTTTCATTGCCTCCTGCTTCATAGACTTATGATTAACATATATGTTTCCTGAGTCTCATCACATGTCGCGCTATTGTCCAAGGGAATTTTGTCACTAAGCCTGAACCCTCTGCAATATGTCTCTTGTCTGCATACCCGACCATCCTGAATGTCCAATCAAGTCCTTGTTCGAAATCACTGAAGCCTTCAGTCCGATCATCAAGATTATCAAGTCCATGACCAACGAGTTGTCAAAGACCTCTGGGTAGTACAGTCATACACTCATATTACACTCCTACCTGAGTTTTGGAAGATTTTGAAGTTGTTGCTTGAGCTTTGAAGATCTCATCTCCAGCCATCAGGCCGAATCAGCTTCTGGAAGATGGATACTCTATGTGTATATCTTTCTGATTTCGAGATGTAGCTCCGTTGTGTATTGTTCACGGCTACTCTTTATAGTTATTTGACATGGATCTACAGTGTATTTGATTGGTAGCCATGTTTTGTATTTTATCCCGAGCATGGGTATGCCCGCCTCGGTGAGACATTTGTTATTTTGTAGATGGCACCTCCCAGTTCCTGATCCTTGGGCTCAATCGTTCATCACATCAGTAAAGATTGCTAATGTATTTCGGCCATCAGATGCTCTTCTGACCTCACACATTAGGGGGCATCTGTTATAACCCTAAATTGCACCACACATGCTTACCTGGCATCAGGTCAAATCATATCCCTTCTTTGCAAAAACTCTATTGAACAACTCTTTGAAAATCCTCTTGTGTAAAGGCCCATCCACCCTAACCCATTACCACACATCCACCCTAACCCATTACTGCACACGTGTACACACTGGCTGACCCAAAATAGCCCGCATGGACCGACAAAAGCATGAAAAAAGGAAAGTTTCCGACAGAACAAAAATCTATGGGTGAGTTAACTGAAACTCCCAACCATGCATGGCCGAGGGTTCATCCAAATACCTAGCTCCTTCTAGCCTATAAAAGAAGGGGTAGGGGTACCATTTGGAAAGAGAAAAAATATAGCAAAGAAACTCTGCCCATTTACGTATTCCATTGTCCCAACCCTTTAGCCTTTCCTAATTCCAAAGGATATTTAAAGCAAAGTAGTTGAAGGATAGAACAAGAGGAGCCCAGGATCAGGTTCAAGGAGCGGTGGCCAGTCTCAACTTTTGTAAGTTGACTCATTTTAATTAATAAAGAGAATGATTTTCCTGTCCCAATTCATGAACTTTCTATGATTTGATTAGTTTATGTTTGATTTCTAACCCGTTAGTATATAAGTAGTATGCATGCATAGTTGTTGCTCATCTTGAATGCAGGTCAGCCTTGGAAGGAGGATTGCGAACAAGTAATCAAGCACAACGGAAGATCGACATCAAATGTCAGTAACAAGGTAGGTGGATATTTCCATGCATTTACTAAGAGAAGGGGATTTAAATCTAGGGATGTAGGTAGAAAGTAATTTCTATTCGGTCATATCTGCATGCAAAGTCTAAACTCTATTTTCTAGTCCGTAGGGTGTTTTTCCCCAACAACTGTATGTCATGTCAGCTTCTTACATGTAGTCTTGTATTCCCATAGTAGTGGTAGTATTTTTAAGTCCCAATCATCCCTGTTGGCGTTGCAGATCTTTGTCGGGGCATTCTCCATGACTTTATTGAAGGCTTCTACTATTCCATTTGCATGAGTATGGTAAGGTGTAATCTTCTAGTGATAGACTTCAAACTCCTCAGTCATAGCCCTGATAGTTCTATTGATGAAGTGAGTACCTTGGTCACTCATCAAGATTCTTCAGAATCCAAATCTGGTGATCACTTGCTCAAATATGAAGTGTGATGTTGTCTATGCATTGTAGTCTTTGACTTGTGTTGCTTCTGCCCATATTAATAAATATTTTTTTGCAGTAATGATATATCTTGCTCCTGGCCTTTTTTTTGTGGATTAATTGGTCCCACAAAGACTATTTCCCATTTGTCGAATACTTGCAAAGTTACTTATGGTCTTAGGGGCATTTCATCCCTTCTATCAGGTTTACCAACCCTCTGATAGGCATCACATCTCTGGCAATATTCCTTAGTATCTCTGTGAATTGTTGGCCACCATAGTCCTATATGCAATACCTTATATGCAGTAGATTTTCTTGCATAATGTCCTCCAGCTATTTCCTCATGAGCTTCTGCCAAAATTCTAAGACTTTCATGTTCCAGTACACACATTCTCAAAACACTATCTGCGCCCATTTTATATAAGTGTCATGCAATCATTTTCTGGTCTACAACTCTGAATACCAATTTTTTCTTCTGTGCAGTGCTAAATTATTGTAGCACAATCCCTCTACTCAAGTATTCAATAATATCAACAAAATATTCATCAACTATTTGGACTGAAAATTATTGTGCATCAAGGAAGTTGTATTCCAAGTTGGTAGGTTCTTCTCCATTTGTTACCCTTGATAGGTGATCAGGTCATGAATTCAACTTCCCTAGTTTGACTATCACTTCAAAATAAAATTCCTGGAATAACAATAGTCATCTACATATCCTCCCCCCCAACAATGGCTTGTTGACTAGGTATTCATGGGCTGAATTATTTGTGATCTTAAAGTGTTTTCCCAATAAGTAATGTTTGAACTTATAAAGTGAATAGACCATAGCTAAGCCTTCTCTTTCTGTAGTGTTGTATTTCTACTCTGATTTGAATATTTTTCTTCTTGCAAATGTTATAGGATGGTCCAAATCCCCTACTCTTGGATGCACCATAATTTCACCAAGTGTTATAGTTGATGCATCTACATGTACATGAAAATTCTTTGGACAACCTAGGAATACTAGAATAGGTGTTGTGACCATGTTTTCTTTTAGGGTGTCCAAAACTTGTTGATATTCCTCATTCCACTGAAATTTAGTATCCTTCTTTAACATTTTTTCCATTGGCGCAGTGATCTGCGCATACCCTTTTATAAAAAAAATTGTAGTAGCATGTATTTTCCAATGTTTCTCTCAACTAGTGCAATGATTTTGGTGGTGGTACATTGACAATAACTACAATCTTGGTAGGATCTAATAGAAAGCCTTGTTTGCCCACTATATGGCCCAATAATATTCCAAAAGGTGTCCCAAATATGCACTTCTTGATATTCAATGATATATGACACTGCCTGCATCTTTCCAACATCAGCCTTAACACTTCCACATGGTATTTTAATGGACTATGTATCGTCGAGTCATCTAGATACACTTCTAAGAACTTATGTATGTGTTGGAACAAATATTGAAAATTTCTAAACTTAGTGTCTCTCGCCAAAATTTATGTCAGTTGTGCCAGCTAGCTTTAGAACCTTGTCGCTTGGTGTAAGCTTTTTTAACCGTTAAATCCTCGTGTCTTCTGGTGCAAACCGCCCCATTGCAATAAAACCTCTAAACCTATCACCATTTTCGTCGAGCTTCTCTACTATCAAAATCTCAAAGCCTTGCATCACAATTGGTCAAAATCTTAGAGCTTCAAAGTTTCCCAAGGTCTCCTATTTGGTCTTAATTCGCAATTCCTTGATTGTCGAAATAAGTCTAAAAGTGTCAAATTATAAAACCAAACTATAAGTTTTGTTTTTTCTATATATTATTTTAAAATTATTTTACATAATTTTAAATTAATATTTTATTTTATTTTAAATTTTGGTAAGAAAAGAGAAAAATCATTTAGCCAAACCTTTGCACCAATTCTCTTTTATAAAAAAAATTAGGTCCACTACCCTTCACGTCCAATCTCCAAACTATCCACCGTAATCCACACACATGCCAAGTCACAAGACAACTCACACAAGACTCCAAGGAGAGAATCCACATGAGGACCAAAGCAATGCACCATCTGTCCGAACATCAACATTGCCGAGTAAAATAGATGCCATTTCCAGAATTACCAAAGGAAGCCAAATCTTTACTAGTCAAACTGTCAAACCCATAAATCGACTACCACAACACACACAAGTGTTTGTTTTTAAGAGTGAATTCTTCCAAATGCTCTTTTTCACAGGTGCGTCAATGCCTCCAAATGCCCATTTTCACAGGGATCAGCATATTCATCGGATGAAAAGGGCTCGTCGTTATGGCTCCTTTATTTCTCATTTATGCAACCAAACATTCAAGATAAATACAAAGAGAGTACAATTTCAAAGTCTAGTTTCGATCAAGAAAACATGGAGAGTATAGTGTCTACTCAGAATATAGTCACCCAACTTCATTCATCATTACATTCTTCCGATGCGATCCAATATATCAATTCTTCATCTTTCCTTTCCATCCATCCATCCATTTCTGAAGATAAGAATGACACATGATCAATGGGAACAAGCCATTAATGATATTCAGTATTCAAAAAAGTACTACGATGATAAGTTTTATGAGTACAAGCATATTACGTTCTCAGATGCTATTCTTGAAAAGCATTGAGCGTTAAGTCACATGGAGGATGAATGGAAAGTGTTGGGAATTGAGAAATCATGTACGTGGGTTCACTACATGAATCATCGTCTACATCTCATCATGATCTGAGAGTCATCCAAGAGCCATCACCCAAGCATTGATCGTTAAGTCACATGGAGGATGAAATCACGAGGAGACCCGAAAGGGGTACGCAACATGCCGAGAAAATCGCTAGAACAGGGTTATATGTAAGCATCGAGTTCCACTTTGGGGATTCTAACCAATGGAGGGATTTCAATAGCCACCTCTCCCTTCCCCAAAATCCTGAAGTCGGGATTCCAGTCATACACATCAAATGCCGATGGGTTAAACTTTTTCACAGAAGTGGATTTCGATGCTGAAACACTCTTGTTTGTTGCTTGTTTTTGTGATTGATAGGATCTTCACTTTAAACCAGTTTGTGTAGACTCCTTCATGGATAGAACTAATGTCACGAAAATCTCTTCAGGATCTCAATGCAACAACCTTATTACATTGTTAGACAAGCTCGACTCTAAGGACTGGATTGTGGTTTGTGAAGCACTAAATCATGTGCGTCAATTATAATTTTTTTACAATGAAGCCATGCTTCCAATACTGGGTAATATAACCACTTTGACATTTAAGTCCTTGAAGAATATGAGAATTGCTCTCTGAAAAATTGCAATTATGGCTTCATCTGACCTTATCAAAGCATACCAAGATCATATTATTGATTTCATTGATCCAATTCTTGTTCAACTTTTGTCAAAGACCTCTCAAGACAAATGCTTTATATGTGAAGCTATTGAGAAAGCATTGATGATGACAAATACGTGTATTTCTCCTAATATATTGCTACAGAAATTGGAACTCTATCTCAAGCACAAGAATCCATGCGTTCGATCTAAGGTGTCTATGTGTATATGCAAGAGTATTCATAGGTTGGGTGTGAAGGGGATCAAAGAATATGGCTTATATGTATTAATCCAAATAAAAATGCCCTCTGTAAAA
>ML787191.1:380653-402105 GCA_009831015.1 Picea engelmannii
CCCAAGAGCCTTTCGGGGGTTGGTTTTGTAATGTCATTTCTTTCAGCAAATATAGAACAGAAGCTAAGAGATTCTATACCTTGTCACTGTGTAATTTTGTCTTTTCTTGTATCGTATTCTCAATATTTGCATCCATTCTTTCTTCTTTCTTTTACATATTCATCTTGTAATGGCTCTAATTCAGTAATACCTCTATTGTGGTCATTTACTGGGCAGCCTGTTAGTTTTATCTTTTCCTCTGTTTATGTTGTGAGCAAAACAAGACCTGTAACTTGATTGTTTTTGCTTAGATTACAAGTTATATATATGCACGGTTGTTTTTGAAGCTATTTTTCATTCCTATGTTGAAATAAAGATTAGAATTATCATAATTAGATACCTAACTCTTTGTTTCAGTTCTCTTCATCTCCTATCTTCTATCCATCTTCCTTATTTTAATTAAATTAGGCAAACAAGGTCATGGCTCTTCATTTTTTATTTATAAATGATTGAAAGGCCTATTTTAGACTTGGTTCTAGAAGCCTCATATGACTGATCAATTGAAAAATTATTATTTCATCTAAAATGTTCTAAGTCTTGGTTCTATTACAACCTAGAGTCAACTCTTGAGACAACATTTTCTGGCCCCATTGTCGGGGATGGAGGAACGAAGTTCTCTTCCCTGGGAAACCAAAAAAGTTTAGATCTATTCCTTGATGGTGAACAATGGATAGGAATTCAATCGGTTGTGATCATTCACCTAGAGAATCCTTGGTTTGAAGACTCTACATAATTCACTGGCGACTCCATTGGTCTCAAAATGTCAAATTCGTTCATTGCTCGAATTGTTGCGAGGTTTGCTCATCTGGACTTTGCAAATGTTTATGGTTTTCCAAACACTGTTTCAGACATTAAAATTTTGGGAGATATTCTTCCTAAATTTGGAGGATATGTGGACGAAAATCTTGCTCAACACATGTTTGAATTTCACAAGCTCATTGATGAATTAAATGTACATCATGAATATGTCCTCATGAAACTATTTATGTTTTCATTGGAAAGAGATGTTAGACTCTGGTATAAATATTTACCCTATTCCAGTATTCTGTCATTGAAATATTTTCACAGAGTTTTTCATCAACATTGTAAGAGGATCTATTCAGTTGAACTCCTTTTTGAAGATTGTTGCAATATAGAATTCATAAAACAAAAAGATCAAGCAAATCCTCTTGAAGAGGAGGAAGGAATACCATAAATTTCTCAAGTCGATGAAGATGACCAGCATGAGCAAGACTTCACTGATAAAGAAGTAGGATATGATATCTCTTGTGATCATATTCAAGGAGAAGATCAAACCAAAATCCATGAATATGAAGCAGAAAGGTCATAAGGCTTTCAAACAAATCACAACCAGATTTGTTGCAGCAATGAGGATGAAAACACTTTTTCATATGAAGAGCTAGATTCAAGCTCATTCATATATGACTCTATTTTTAATTCTGTTGTTCAAGAGGAATATGTTCATAATGATTTTTTTTAATATTAATGACATTGAAAATAGTTCAATTGCACAACATGATGGTGAAATAGTTGTTCTAGATCTTCATAAAGACGAACAACTCATGGAAGGCCATATACAATCATTGGTTGTTGATATAGAACATAATCACTTTGCTATGGGAAAATCCCTTCCTTATCAGTTTCATGATCAAGTAAAGGCCATGAAATATGACGAATTGTATGTTGCCAAAAAGGTATTTCATGAAGAGTTTCAAGAGGAGTGTAATCACCCAAATGTAATTGAGATTTCAAGTATGGTCACTGTTGTAAATCCTCATGAAAATCAGTATATTAATATTCAGCCATTTTTTCTAGATCCTCACAAGACAAAAATTTATGAAAGTAAATGTTCTGGAGCATGCTATGAGTAGCATGTTTATGATGAGTATCCAGAATATGAAGAAGAGTGTATTTCTTCTTCACCACGCACAAAAAATTACGACAATCCTCCTTTCATTGATGAATATGACGAAAGTGTTTCTGAAGACAATGAACAGCAAGAAACTTTGGTTCAACAAGAAACAAATCGGCAAAATCATAAATGAAATCAACCTATGTATGACAGCTATCAACAAGATTTTTGGACAGCAGAGGAAGGATATAAGCAAGGGTTAATGGAACAATTGATCTCTCCCCCCTGTTTAGCAACTATTGAGCAACAAACCAGTAAGTCTTAATGAAACATTTTTGTGCTAGAAGAAGAAAACATCAGTAGTGGCAAAAGTGCACAAAGTCATTTCACAAAGCTTTCCCAACAGAAGGAAGTATGGATTAATTGCAAAAGTAGTATATCTCTTCCCTTCTACGATCCAGTATAAGTTTATATGGAGTCAAAATGGGGCATTGAAATTTTTATTTTCGACTTCTTGAGGTCTGATTTTCAAAACTGTAAGTACCTGCTCCCAAGGTATGTTTCAAAATTCACATCTTCTCCTATCATTTTTGTTCTCAAGGATGGAGGCATAATTAAATTGGTTAGTCGTATATTCTCTTGGTTGATTTGGAAATTTTCCTATACTTGAACAAAGCAGTGATACCAGTTAGAGTAGGTGATGTATATAAATAATCTTGACTTCGAGCATTAGAGTACAGCGATGGTTTTCAGTATGTTTCCAGTTAATAAGTTTTCTTTTAACATTGGCATCCAGTATGGTTCCATTTTTAGGCATTATGACTCCATAGCCCAATGAACGCATAAGCGGTTTTTGTTTCGGAAAGACGCAAGTAAAATGACGGGGTTCAGAGTTTGATAAGGTTGATTTCAAGTCACCCAATGGATGAAGGCACATGGTATACTATTCTTGGCACTTTGCAGGAAAGAAACATCCCTAGATGGAGCCTATGTTGGAACAAAGAATGAAAATTTCTAAACTTAGTGTCTCTCACCAAAATTTGTATCGATTGTGCCAACTAGATTTAGAACCTTGTCATATGGCATAGGATTTTTTAACCGTTAAATCTTTGCGTCTTCTAGTGAAAACCTTCCCACTATAGTAAAACCTCTAAACCTATTTCCATTTTTGTCGAGATTCTCTACCATCAAAATCTCAAAGCCTTGCGTCACAATTGGCCAAAATCTCAAAGATTTAAAGTTTCCCAAGGTCTCCTATTTGGTCTTACTTCGCAATTCCTTGATTGTCGAAATAAGTCTAAAAGTGACAAATTATAAAACCAAACTATAATTTATTTATTTTCTATATAATATTTTAAAATTATTTTACATAATTTTAAATTAATTTTTTATTTTATTTTAAAGTTTGGTAAGAAAAGCGAAAAATCATTTAGCCAACCCTTTGCACCATTTCTCTTTTATAAAAATTGTTGGGTCCACTACCCTTCACGTCCAATCTCCCAACTATCCACTGTAAGCCACACACATGCCAAGTCACAAGACTCCAAGAAGAGAATCCATGTGAGGACCAAAGTAATGCACCATTTGTCCGAACATCGACACTGCTGAGTAAAACAGATGCCATTTCCATAATTAGCAAAGGAAACCTAATTTTTACTAATCAAACTGTCAAAACCATAAATCGACTGCCACAAAACACAGAGGTGTTTTTTTTGAAGAGTGAATTCTTCCAAATGCTCGTTTTCACAGGTGCACAAATGCCTCCAAATGCTCGTTTTCACAGGGATCATCATATTCATCGGATGAAAAGGGCTCGTTGTTATGGCTCCCATATTTCTCATTTATGCAACCAAACATTCAAGATAAATACAAAGAGAGTAAGGCTTCAAAGTCTAGTTTCGATCAAGAAAACATGGAGAGTATAGTGTCTTCTAAGAATACATTCGCCCAACTTCATTCATCATTACATTATTCCGAAGCGATCCAATATATCAATTCTTCATATTCTCTTTCCATCCATCCATTTCTGAAGATAAGAATGGAATGTGATCAATGGGAACAATCCATTAATGATATTCAGCATTCAGAAAAAGTACTACGATGAAAATTTTTATGAGTAAAAGAATCTTAAGTTGTTGCATGCTATTCTTGAAAAGCACCAAGGATTAAGTCACATGGAGGATGAATGGAAAGCGTTGGGAATTGAGCGATTTCATGCATGGGTGCACTACACAAATCATCGTCCACATCTCATCATGCTCAGAGATTCAGTTGAGACCCATCTCCCAAGCTTCGAGCATTAAGTCACATGGAGGAGGAACTCACAAGGAGACTCGAAAGGGGTGCGCTAAACATCAAGAAAATCGCTAGAACAGGGTTTTACATAAGTGTTGAGTTCCACTTCGGGGATTCTGACCGATAGAGGGATTTCAATAGCCACCTCTCCCTTCCCCCAAAGCTTGAAGGCCCGAAGTCGAGATTCTATTCATTTGCATCAAACCTCGATGGATTAAACATTTTCACAGAAGTGGATATGGATGTTGAAACACTCTCATTTGTTTTTCGTTTTTGTGATTGATTGGATCTTCACGTTAAACTAGTCTGTGTAGACTCCTTCATGAATAGAAATAATGTCAGGGAAATCTCTTTAGGATATCAATGCAACAACCTTATTACAATGTTAGACAAGCTCGACTCTAAGGACTAGATTGTGGTTTGTAAAGCACTAAATCATGTGTGTCAATTATAAAATTTCTACAAGGAAGCCATGCTTCCAATACTGGGTAATATAACCACTTTGACAGTTAATTCCTTGAAGAATCTGAGAAGTGCTCTTTTCAAAACTGCAATTCTGGCTTCATCTGACCTTATCAAAGCATACCAATCTCAGATGATTAATTTCATTGATCCAATTCTTTTGCAAATTTTTTCGAATACCTCTCAAGACAAATGCTTTATATGTGAACCTGTTGAGAAATCATTGATGATGACAACAACGTGTATTTCTCCTAATCTATTACTATAGAAATTGGAACTCTATGTCAAGCAAAAGAATCCATGCATTCGAACTAAGGTCTCTATGTGTATATGCAGGAGTGTTCATAGGCTAGGTGTGAAGGGGATCAAAGAATATGGCTTAGATGTATTAATCCAAATAAAAATTCCCTCTGTCAAAAAAAAAAAAAGAAACCGAGATTCTAAATATTCATGCGCAGGTGGAAAATGAAAAGATGATAGAAATGGATGAGAAGGGCAAGCCCAGTTGCTTGTTTCATCATGATTAACACTTAGTGTTATCACTGAAATTTCATCCGCAAATGGTTACAAGAATTCAACATCGTCAAACAGTTATGAGGTCACCCATGGCCCAAAATTACCACAAAAGCATTTCCAAAGGGTCAAAAACTATACAACCAGTGACAAAATTAAAGTGTGTAATGCTTATATAGTGTGCGTGCGCACATGCACAAAACAAAAATGCAGGAAACGCACAAATGCACCCGATGCGCGACTGTGGTCGCTAAAAGCCACGCACATAATAGAACGACGCATTTATGAGAGTGGTCGGCCTCCCACCCACTTCTGGTTCAACTTCCAAGTTGATTTGACACTCAAATCTGGAATGGATCCGACTGGGTGGCTGGTCAAAGGCCTAAAAATTCCCTAATTATCCTCTTTACACACTACAAGCTAGTTGCACAATACCTCAAAGAGGTGCTATAAAAAGGCCATGGGTGCACTTCATTTTTCAAGGAATTCAATAGCAAAGTTATGCTACTACTATTCTCTTGAGGAATCCTCTATTCTCATCAAGAGTATACTAGCATCATTGCATTGGGAAATCCATCTCACCCCTTCAGTGGATTAGCAAAGAATTATTTCACCATTTTCATTTCAAAGTTGTAATAAGAGATTATTTGTGGGGGTCCAAGAGCCCTCCCTTGGAGGAAGAAGGGACTCATAGTCCTCTTTCTTCTTGGTGTTTTCTTTCACTAATATCAACCTTACCATTGGTGACATGGGTCTTATTGTTTCTTTTGTCCTTATGTCCCTAAGCTCATTAGTTTAGTTGTTATTTTATTTCTTAGTTTAATTCTTAGTTGTTCTTTTATATTTCTTTCTCTAACCCTTTTCCTTACAACTGTCCTACTTAGAAAACCCAACTAAGCTTGCAAGAACCTCTGTTTTGCTCACTAAGGTGACGAAAGAGGCACAACAGATTGGCGACTCCACTGGGGAAAGGTATAAATTTCCTACCCCATTTGGGTTTTTATATCTCTTCTTTTGGTTTATTTAACCTGCAGGTGCACTAACCGGCCCAAGACGACCTGTAAAACATCCAATTCCAAGTTGAATTAGGAGAATTCCATATGGAATTTTCTTTCACGGCCATGTGTCAGTTGTGCACAGGTTTTTTGGCCCATAGACGTGCATCATGCACACATGCGCCTAAGTCACAGTTCTGTTATTCACACCTATGCCCAAAAGCTTGTTTCGTTCTGCACACAGGTACTCAATGCACCTCTGTCTACACTGAGACCTGCACACCTGTGCAAAAAACTACACATTGTAAGGTTTTTTGTGATTTGGGGAAGGTCTATAGCCTTCTTAAAAGTGATTTCATGCATGTTGTAAGCTGCACCACACTTAGTTCCCTCTTCATATAAAGGGATTAGTCAAAACACATAGGCACTTAGGGGGTTTTAAAATCATTATTTCCTCTTTTTTCTTTCATTTTTCCACATGGATGGCTTGCTTTGACTAAAAAGTATAAGTTGGAAATCATTTGTAATCACATAAAACTTGCATTGGGACTAGAAGTTGGATAACAATCACTTAATATGCTCTTCTCTCACGCTTCCAAGCGACCTTGAGAATCAAAAAAAGATTGTAGGACAATTTCATCTCCCTTAAAAAGACTAAAACCTTTACGAGAGGACAACAACCCCTCTTGGGACTGCTCTTAGTTTATTTTTCAAACACATCTTAATATTGTAACAGACCCATACATGCCTACATGCTACAAAGATAGGATAGGGTTGAAATTTACTTTCTTAGATTAAATCACTAGGGAAGTTTAAAGGTTTTGTAACAGGCCCATACATGCCCACATGATCACAATATAGGATAGTTTCAAAGATTTTCTTAGATTAAATCACAATAGGGAGTTAAAGGAATAGTAAAGGACCCACATGTCCACATGCTAGTTTCCTAGGGACTTTTAAATTATGCAAGGTTGTACCAAAGGCACTTAGTTAATTAGGTAATCAACACTTGTAAGGACCAAGAGAAGTCCACATCTAGCAAGATGACACCTAATTCATTAAAACATTGGCACACTTTCACTCATTCACACACAAAAGTCACTTATTACTCACATAGTTTTCTTCTCGAAATGTGGAGGTCAAAGTAAGTTTCCTCCAAAGGAATTCCGAAACACCCCACCCTTTTCTTGACGAAACTATCCACTCCCATTTAAATTCAAAGAGGTTGGTTCACACCCCCAACCTCTCAAACAACTACATCTAAAATTTTTCTAAAAACTCACTAAATTTTCCTCCACAGGAGGTGCCAAAAGAAATTTTTTAATCAAGATAGGATTTCGGGGATAGGCATCCAAATAACTCCCCGTTATTTGGTTCTCACATTTTCAAAACAATAGAGGTTGTCAAATAGGGAACTGAAAATCCTTCAATTCAAGTGTTCCTAACACCATAAGGTAGGGAGATACCCATGAAGGGTTGAAGGCCGAGGTCTGGTTGTTCTGTGCATCCCCCCTTGAGGAACCCACCTCTTGGACGAGATCCATCCCGTGACCCATTTCTTAGGCCGAAAATATAAATGTCGCACTTTGACCGAGGTACCTAGTGACCAAATTTTAGGACATCTACCTAGGTGGCAATTGTGGGCTGCAATTGCACCTTGATCGGATTTTGTGTGGCTATTGGGAAATATCGCCAGCTCTTTTGGGATATGCCCCCTTTACCCCTCATTATAACTGATTATTTCATCCTTCACTTGTTACTCTTCTGGTGACTTCACACCCCACTGTTGAGTATTATTGGAAGGTCCAGTGCTATTTGAGAGGAAGGACGTTACGTCTATTAGGACACGAGCATTTGTTTTCTTTGATTCCCCATGTGGACAAAACCCACTTATACACATATATTCTTCTTTTTCAAAACACTTTATGTATGATTCACTTCTAATTACATTTTGATCTAGATATATGTATTGTGTAAAGTTCAAAATTTTCAACAAAGGCTCTTGTCAACTCATCGACACCTCCTTCACACACTCTTGAGAGTGCCACTGTATTAGGATTAGCTTTGCTTGGTTCCACATTACTTGGGTCCACTTCCCAAGTCCCTTCGTCCACTCACTCTCCTTTACACGGAAGCGGGGGGCCAACTTCCTCTCAAGGAGGAAGTACCAACCCACCTAGCCCCCCTCAAGGGTTAGGTTCACAGAACACCCACGCCATGGTTGGAGCTAATCCTCCTCCCCCACTACAGATGCCATATTTGGCCTCTCTTAACATACCAGATATAAGAAAACTCACAAATGATCCTATATTGCATGACCCCACATGGCCTACAATGCCTACCAAACTACCTTCAGACATCCCCAAGTTTGAAGGAAAGGCAGGAGATGACCCTGCCAACCATGTCATGACTTTCCACCTATGGTACTCTTCCAACAGCATTATGGATGATTCCATCAGACTACAATTATTTCAATGCACACTCACTAGCCCATATGCCAAATGGTATGTAGATGAAAAATCGGGGTCCCATGCGACTTTCGAGTCCTTGGCCAAAGCATTTTTTACTTTTTTCCAATTACCAATCCTCCACGACAATGGTCTTGAACTACTCTCTAATTTCAAACAAACCTCAGCCACACATATCGCTAATCACATTCACAAGTGGCGTAGACGACGTAGTTTGTGCAAAGCTGAAACCACCAAACAATAGTGTCTTGACTGGTTTCTTAGATCACTTGTCTCTCTCCTCAGTAAAGATGTAGCTTCCACCTTCCCTCAATCCAAAGAGGAAGCCATCAGTAAGGCTCAATAATACGACCTCATCTATTCACAATCATGGTACTTATACATGGTACTTCCTTATCTCTCCAAACCCATGCCATTCAGTCAAGACAAACCCAAGATGTCTCACTCAGCAGATGGATTGATTGGTAATACCACACACCACAATCCTCAACCCCAAGTACCACCAATGTATGGCACACCTCAATATCCTTCAGCATATGGGGGAACCTTTTATTAACCCCCACCCCTTTATCAACATCCATACCCTGTTGTTATTCCCCCACCCATTAGTGGGCCACCGCTGGCACCCCCAATTCACCCACCTATCCAAACAAGTTCTGGTACCCCCTCTACCTCATCTTATACTATGAGTACTAGCAAAAGGACAATGCCTTCCTATGTACCTTACGAATCACAACTCCCACAGAATATGTACTTTCCATTCCCTAGTCCTCCACAGCCCATGGCACCCCCACACCCTCACGCTAGAGTGAATTTTGTTTAACCCTCTCCCGTTCAACAATATCAAAATTTCAAACAACTGAATATGGAAAATCCGACTCATCCATCGAATAATGCTAAAAAGAAGGGAAGAAACAGGAAAAATAACAACCCAGGTCAAGGTGGGAATCAACCCCAATAGAACCAACCTACTGGGGGAACCAGAACCAAGGGAATCATAACCCCCAGGGGGGAAACAACAACAGGCGTCAAGGAAGAAATAACAATACTATTAAAACCACCTTTCCTTGTGCCCTTTGCGGTGAGTTCGATCATTATACTCATCATTGTCCCCAAATCACTGATTTTAAACAGTTGAAAGACTCAGGCAGTCTACCACATCCTCCATCACTGCTTTCCCCTCAGCAAGCCCCACAACAATACGTGCAACAACCACCCCCAGCTGTGCTACAGAATCCCATTCCACACCAGAGTGTGATAAACACCCAATCAGACACACAACCTACCCCACCACAGTTGGGACAGTGCCTCAATCTAAACAATCCCGCAGATCATACTATTCTCCTCACCAGTGAGGAAAAAATCCTTCTGCAAACACGTAACCGTCAATACCATGCACCTGTTGAGTCTCCTCCCATTCCCCTAGAAACAAACCCAACGCCAATGGGACCCTCATTGGTACTCCCTCACCCTACTGCTGAAACACCTCTTCTCATCCCTCGCATCCCATTGCGTAGGAATGTCCACAACCCCCAGGGTAGGGAAGCTCATAATTACAGTTTGGTCAATGACTTAGACCAATCCCCAGCTGCCATGTCAGTCTTGGAGGTCCTTCAAACTTTTCCCACTCAGTGGAAATCATTACTTTCCGCCTTGGGGGCAGTTGACCCCATATATACCCAACTCATCACATTTGATCTTGACAGCGGAGAACCTTGCCTTCCCACTCTGATCGCTTTTCAAATCGCAGTAAAAATTTGGAACATTACAGTTCATCGGTGCATCATCGATGAGGGTGCATCCACATGTATTATGTCCAAATCTATATGGCAGAAACTTGGTTCCCCTGAACTCATACCATCTTCCATTACCTTGCGAGCTTATTATGGACGACTATCATCTCCTGAAGGGCTCTTCCAAAATGTCCCCGTAGAACTCGGGGGCAAGACCATTCTCATCGACATTGAAGTTATCGATGCCCCACTCGATTATAATATCCTGTTCGGTCGTAGCTACATGTACACTATGAAGGAAGTCGCCTCTTCCGTCTTTCAAACGATGATGTTCCCCCATAACTAGAAGATCATTACCATTGACCAAGTCTCACATTACGAGCCTAACGCTTCTGCCAACATTGATAAAATTCTTCCTCTCATATACATGAGTCATGACACATACCCACTCATCGAAATGGGTCCCAGATTTTTCAAAGACACATCATTGTTAGGCACTTACCATGGTGCACCACCACTCCTTCATCCTTCCAATCAAGTATGTGTCGTATCATCCAATGGAACTGACATAGAGGATACCCTTCCTCCTAGGGAGGCTTCTATCATATCTGATGTCCCACTAGTCATAGAGCTCCCCCCTCATGAGCCTCCTGTGAACTCATCGACTCCACCAGTCCATGATTTCACCTCTCCCCGAGGCCATATCCTAGTTTGGGAGACAGTTCCCCAAGACATTACTCAAATCCCCTTCTTCTACCCTCCACCAAGCGTAAAATATTTCCAAGTAGCCGCAACGCTTACCCTCCCTAATATGGTGTTAGCAATTCTAGTTTGGTATTTACATCCACCAGAGATGGTCCCTCCACCATCCCTTCCCCCCAACTGGAAGGAATCCCAATAACGATTCCCATACTCACTCCCACCATACCTGCTACACCCCCACTCACTACCCTCCCTACCACAGCTGGGGGCAGGTGAAAGAATAAGGATCCCACAACTCCACTTCCCCCACGCATCCAACCCCCTTGCACGCTATGTGAGAAAGATGGACACCAAACCAACAACTTCCCATCTCTACCCGAGTTATGGAACTTGATTCCACTCAATCAAACACCATCCACACTCACCACTGTAGCAATTAATGCCGCTACCACCCCTCACTCAAGTAGTAAAGGGTTGTGAACCAATTTTTCTTGCGCTATATGTTCAAAATATGGCCATTATACACACCATTGCCCAGCACTACCACGCTTCCGATAGACATTAGGCGTAGTACACCAAAGCTTCTAGAACGAACCCAACCCATCTACATCATCCCTACCAAAAATCACTGACATCCATTATGTCACAACTTCAGTCAATGAACATATGAGATGCCCTTGCTCTCTATGTGAATCCTTAGATCATTTTACATACCAGTGTCCTATGATCATTGAATACATGCAATGCCAATTGACCTTGATTCAAACCCCTACAGAATCGATGGTTGACCTGACCTCGTCACTAGAGATTCTTCATATCATTTCTCCTAAACTCGAGGCACTCCCAATGCCTCCATGGTTCTTGGATGACTTATCTAAGGATTCACTCCCTAACCCCCCCAATTCTCCCATTCATTTCCCTGCGAAAATGTTACATCCAACTACCACTGGTACTCCTCAGTACTTCAATATTCGGTTTATGTCGAGCGAACCATCGCAATCTCATTGCGTCGTTCCCCCTTCTTCTTCATCACCAGGGAACAGCCACATGGAGATAGTCACCGATATCACTCTTTACGACCCCTTGTATTCTCGCCAATTCCACTGTGATGAGGACATACTCAAAGAGTTAAACACCCTCAACTATCCATGGGATGCGCTACACCACAGAGCGATGTTCTTTCCATAGGAAGCCTCCACGCCTCTTAACCAACACCCCATATACACAGTCGAAACCAAATATTTTATCCCATCAGGGCATATCGATTGGTTCAACAACCCCATCCCTACCCCTGATGCTTTTGAAGAAGGCAACATGGCCAACATTTCCTCGACCATCAAAATTGGCATTTCCTTCAAAAATGGAGTCATCAAGGAAATCACCATTGGTTCTGCTTGCACTCCTATAAAGCCCTCTTCCAAGAATATTGAGATATTTTTGCCTGTTCATACACAGAAATACCTGGCCTTGATCCCTCTATCGTCGAACATCGCATCGACACCTGGCCGGACATTACACAAGTTCATCAAAAATAGTGACCGCTACACCCATCCAAATTAGTGGCCATCAAAGCTGAGATTGACAAATTACGCGTGGATGGGTTCATCTACCCCATCGCCTATACATCATGGGTTTCCAACCTTGTACCCGTTAACAAAAAAGAGGGCACTATCCACGTCTGAACATACTTTCACGATCTCAATCACGCATGTCCCAAAGAAAACTTTCCAATGCCTTTCATCGATCAAATTATCAACGGTTGCGTAGGCCATGAGGCTCTATCCTTCATGGACAGTTTCTTTGGTTATAATCAAATCCAAAACCACCCAGTCGATCAATACAAAACCACATTCACTACCCCTTGGGGTACTTTTGCATATTGTGTCATGCCTTTTGGCTTAAAGAATGCTAGCGCAACTTTCTAATGGGCTATGACATACATTTTTCACGATCTGGCTCATATCATCCTTGCATACTTGGACGACCTCACAGCTCGATCCAAGAAATGCACCCAACATCTTGATGATTTACGGATCATCTTTCAACGGTGTCATCAGTACAACATCCACTTGAACCCCCTCAACTGCGTGTTCTGCGTCACTACAGGGTGCCTCCTCAGATTCATCGTTTCCCAAAGCGGTATTACCGTGGACCCCCTCAAAGTCCAAGCCATCACAGAAATTCCACCTCCCCGAAATTTACGTCAACTTCAGAGCCTACAAGGAAAAGCTAACTTTTTACGGCGATTCATCCCCAACTACGCCACTCAAGCACACGGTTTCCTTCGCTTACTACGCCACGACATCCCATTTCACTGGGATGAACATGCCCAAAAATCATTTGACGATCTTAAAATGGTGCTCTCTAACTCCCCCTTAATTAGTTCACCCGACTATAATCGTGACTATATCCTCCACATATCAGCATCAGCTATCTCAGTAGAAGGAGTTCTCATTCAAATCGGTGATGATGATCATGAGAATGTCATTTACTACGTTAGTAAAAACCTCTCAGGGCCACCCTTGAAGTGTAAACATAAAGAGAAACTAGCCCTTGCAGTCGTCCTTGCAGTCCAAAAACTGCACCATTACATTCTTCTTCGCACAACTAAGGTCGTAGCAGATTCCAACCCTATGCAATACTTTCTCAGCCATCGAAAAATTAATGGAAAATTTGCCCGATGGATTGTTATTCTTCAAGAGTACGATCTTGAATTTTCAACACCTAAGAGCAAGAAATCTCTCGTCCTCACCAAACTAGTCACGGCCTTCCCCTCCGATACTACCAGTGCCCCCGTCAATACCGACTTTCCCGATGAACATCTCTTTTACATCACTTCGGATGATCCTTGGTACAGCGACCTCCTTGTCTACCTCCGAACCAAAAAGTTTGGCAACCACCTCTCACGAGATGATCATCGTCGTATTCGCCACTAGGCCCCCCACTATCTCCTAATTGGAGATATGTTATATCGGCGAGCTGTCGAAACCATACTTCATCGATGCTTGACTATTGAAGAGGCTGATAGAGTCTTGAACGAATGCCATAGTGGCCTACATTGTTTCACGATTGCATTTATGCCATGAAGCGATGCGAGAAATGTAAACTTTACGCCAACAAAGAACGAGCACCACTTGCTTTGCTTCACCCCGTCATTACTGTTGGCCCCTTCTGCAAATGGGGCATTGACTTCATGACTTGTAATCCCCCATCCAGTAATGGACACAAATACATTATTTTCGCAGTCGATTACTTCACCAAATGGGCTGAAGCTATGCCCACCTTGAACAACACCGCTGACACTGTAGTGCATTTTTTCTTTAATCACGTCATATCTCACTTTGGAGTACCACTCCAACTAGTTTCCGATCATGGGAAACATTTCAGGAATGAGATTTGCGTCGAACTCTCATCTTGGTTAGGATACTCCCACGAGTTTGCCTCGCCATATTACCCTCAGTCTAACGGACATTTCGAAGCAGTTAACAAGGTCCTCAAGACCATGTTACAGCACATGGTTAATAAACATAAGACCAATTGGCATCATATGTTATTTTCCATGCTATGGTATTACCGTACGGCTGTGAAAACGGCCACTGGTTTCACACCATTTCATCTAGTCCATGGGGTTGAGGCCACTCTTCCCATCGAGTGTGAAATTCCCACCTTACACACCGCAATTGAGCTATTACCCAACACTACTTCAATGGAGTAGAGCTTGCTGAACTTAGAGTCCCTGGATGAAGATCGTCGATCTTCATTACAGAACAATGAGGCAGCCAAAAAATGGTCAAAGGCCACCTTTGATCGCCATGTCAACCTTCGCTCATTTTAAGAAGGAGACCTCGTCCTTGCTTACGATATCACTCACGATACCCTTGGCCATGGAAAATTTGAGTCACTATGGCATGGCCCCTACATTATCCAGCATTGCCTCACCAAAGGCGCATACATCCTAGCCTCTCCCAAAGGCCTCTCTCTAGAAGAACCCATCAATGGGTTATACATAAAGAAATTTTACGCCTAAGCATAGCCATTCTACTTTAGGTTATTTATTTTCTAGTGTTTTTAATATTTTTTCCATCCTTCACGTCTAAACTATCATTTGTGCTATTGACAGATGCTTCCTCCACCGGCCTACCACATCGGTTACACCGACGGCGCCAGCCATTGGACACAAAATCTCGCTTCAGTAGCTTGGGCCCTCTATACCCCCTCACATGAAATGCTCCACTCTAGTGGCATATGTTTGGGTTCAGCAACCAACAACCAATCTGAATACACTGCAATCATTGGCCTCCTCGCCGATGCCCAGCATCATCATATTCATCACCTTAGCATCTTTCTCGACTCTCAGCTACTCGTTCTCCAGCTCAACAATGTTTACCACATCCGCGATCCTTGCCTCTTTCGCAAATACCTCCAAGTTAGACTTTTATCTTGACATTTTTATTTCATTACATTTACACATATTCCAAGACAATTGAATCAAATTACAAATAACTTAGCTAACATGGTGTTCGATTGGCATATATCACATCAAGATACCTCTACACATACATAAACCTATCAACAACCTGTCACAACATATATAGATTAGACATCATCAACACATTAACAAAAACATTTGAACATCACATAGACCCAAAATGTATACTCATATATATATCAGTCCACAGTGCCATCAAAATGTTTACATACAAATATGCAAACATCCACAGGCCAGTGAAGCACCTCGGTACAAAATTGGTGCCACTACACCAGAATTGGCTCACTAGCCTATATACAAAATAAAAAAATACATAGAGTAGCACTCAATATGCCTCTAGAGAACCACCTCCTGCCCCTCCCTCGGGCGGTGGTCCCCCACCCACTACTGGTCCCTTCAGACCGGGAGGTAACCGTCCGATCATAGTAGCACCTGCTACTGCTGCTCGCTGCACCACGGCCCACCAGAGTGGTGGAACTCCCACACACTGCTCCAGGATGCCCTCATCCTGGATGCGCGACCACATGCCCTCAGGCACACCCTGTAGAACCACCTCCAGGCGGCGGTGAATATCCTCAAAATCTACTTCGGCATCCACCGGAGGAGCATGCGATGGCCCAACCCCTGGGTCATCAAATCGACATCTCCTCGTTGCTCTCTCATCCTCAGCTGGTCTCGCCTTGGCTTCCTCACGTCAACATCTCTCTCCTGCCTGTGGCCCTCCCTGCGGCAGTCTCCCTGGCTCCTGGTGAGCCGGTGCTCTCAGTAGCTCAACCTCACACCTATGAGGTCTCACATCTGCACAAACACCAAACAAGTGATAGTATCATCATCTATACAAAATACACATGTCATGCTATCTCAAAAATCAACATATCAAACTCATAAACATACCTTGGTGATCAAAAACCTCCCCTAGAGGTAACACCATGTCCGGATCACCCCAGAAGTCCACACCAACATATGGATACTGTAGTATAACTGGGGGCATCTACCTCCACACCTGTGCCACCTCAGCTGTGAAAAATTGGCCACCCTCGCCACCACCGTGGTGAACCAAAATAGTCGAACATCGCCTCAATCGCGGCTCTCGCACCCCAGGAGAACCCAATAAAATCCTAGGGCGCAATGTAGGAACCCTCTCCAAAAACCAGGCCACCAAGATGGACCCAAAGGAAAAGTCCCCTGTATTAGTGGACCGACATCGGTACAGCTGCCCTACCATGCTGGCATGCAGTGTAAACCGCCAGGAAAAATGCTCACCGGCTAGTACCCTCCCCATAACACTCAGTTGACCACCATTGATCCCCTGAGTCACAAGGGACCCATACACCCTCACAATCATCACTGCTATACAGTGATGCACTAGAGCATCCATCACCCTGATGCTCACAATAGAGCCCAATATATAGTTCTCCCTTGAATAGTACCTCCAGCCCAATGTCGCTAACGACACGTCCGCAGGTAGCACCGGCTCCACCAGTAGAGTCGTTCCCTGAAAAGGGAGCCCAATCAAAAAGTAAATTTCCTCCACCGCAATGAAGGCGATTTGCTCTCCCTGCACTATAAAGCAGTGCAGGTCCAGACTCCACATCTAGATAACAAACTGTAGGAGATACTCCTGTACCCATATCAATGGGCACTCAAAGAACTTCAGCAGCCCACAGCCTGCCAAAGTGGCACGTACCCCTGGCTCCTCAATAGCCATGGCATCCCTCAGCCGTGACCAATCCCACTCTCACCAACCAACCATCATTGTGAAAAATGATCGCCTACAACCACATAATACAGTCCTAGGTCATCCATATTGACTAGAAATAAATTTAAAAGATGATTTTTTCACCCGTCATCCTTTCCCCCAAGGCACGGTTGTTTAACCCACAAGCACGCACATATACGCGTTTGTTCACCCTACATGCGCACACATATGCGCGCTTGTCCATCCCACAGGCACGCATATGTGCGTGCTTGTCCATGTCATAGGTGCACATACATGTGCACCTGCCTACCCTATAGGGGCGCTTCCATGCTCCCCTGTCATGGACACAGGCGCGCATCAAAGCGCATATGTCCACTACACAGTCGTGCACCCATGCGTGAATGTGTAGAAAATAGGCGTGCATATCATGCATGCCTTTGTCCCCCCTATGAGCGCACCCATGCGTGGCTATCCAGGTAATAGGCGCGCACTTGTGCACACATATTTCTGGGTCATCAACGCACTTGGGGGGCCACACCCATAAAACCCCCTGTACGACCCTCTGTATAGACCTTGCCCATAAATGGAAAATCTACTTCTATGCAGAACAATAAGACTACCAACCTAAAGCTCGTTGGTCCTAGATCGGCTACCTCATTCTCCCAGAATCTCCAAATCTCCTCTGAATACCTCTCATCCAGTCACTCTAGCAGCAAGTACAAATGAGGTGGCAATGTGGGCCCTACAACGATATATAGGCCTTTTCACCAAACTTCCTCTCACCATTCTAGGAGCTCCAGGTGTCCGTTATTCAATCTGTCTTCAACCACAGGATCATCATCCCGTCATCTACATCAAGACAGTCCCTGGGCCACTTTTCATCCATAGCCCCCGGAGCACCATTTTTTCATACCCCGACCAGGTACACATGCTCATATTCAAAATTATCAAATAAATGCTCGTACGTTCGATTCTTTTCAGATATTGTTCACATAAGGTATTTGGTTTTCATGTGTGCAGGTACTTGGTCATCATACATCAATGCAACCCCGTCAGGTATATAATCAGCATTGGCATGTAATCATTCCCTCTGGATCTCACTTGCATCTCCAGTCACACCCTCTGATATTTGCCTCTAGGATCCCCATCTCCGGCTCTGCAGTACCAACACCTCCATTGCATCTTAGGTACTTTCACCCGGTAGCACTCTCCCCCACTTGAGTTCTCCCATTCATAGCACCCTTTTTCACTTTGACACTCATGCTTTTTTTCAACCCTTTAGGGATGGGAGTCTCGATAGTCTTACATCATGTCATGAATCAGCCACATACTCCTTCTCCTCATTTTGCTAGATTTCCCAATGGACTCCTAGATTATCTCTTCAAGGTTCTATTTTGACTGCACCTCCGTAGTATCATGAACCCTCCATTTCATCCACAATCAGTTTTCCCTCTGCAAATTTGCCTTCATTTCACCTACCTCATACAGAAACCCACCCATGGGGCCCCCACCCTCCACCAGTTCTCCAAGCAAATTGCGCCCTACCCGGGCCAACCATATTACATTGGGGAACCCATTTATGTATTTGTACACTCATCCCAAATTATTCTTTATTTATTTGGTACATTGTAAAAATCCTTTGTTTTCAGCATTTACATCTCCTTTTGTCACCACCTTTGACGACCTTCTTCCCTTTTTTGGAAAACGCAACCCATGTCACCCTTGGTTGGGGCACTCTTATCATCTACCCCTATTGACATCATCCATATACTCTGAGTATCCCACAAGTCACTTACCTCTGCCCTCTAAGTTTGTTCACTTTGTCCCACCTCTGGCACAACTTATCCCATGTCTTGTTGTCCCCCAGACACTCAACCTAGTTGAACGGTTGCGGCCACTTATACCTCACATATACCCCCAACCAAGGGCAGTCTTGAGTCTTCCTACATATTGACTTTGTGCATGTACTTCCTTCAGTTCCTAACCTCACCTAGTAGATTTCACAAAGCCTTTTTCTTCTTGGAGTCGCGTCCCCCTTTTTTGTCTACATCAGCATAGTTTCCAGTAGGGTGACAGTATCTTGACTCTCATTACCTTTCCAATGAGAGGTCTCGGATGGCACAAGGAGAACCACAATTACTCCCCGTTGTCATTGACCCCCGTAACATTCGAATTCAACACTTTCTCATGTTATGGTGGGTCTTACTTTGTGACTATTGCAGTTATTTCTTATATTCGCCGAAGACCTCTGAACTTGGTCGGGCTATCAATGCCTACAGAATCCGTGATATTTCTTACAGATTTCACTCCCTACTGTTCAGAGTATGTTCCTCCATAGAATTGTCTTCAGCCTTTATCACTACCACCCCTGAGGGCGCTGCAGTTGTCTACATCAACACATCATTCCTTTTTGAGTTACATGACACGAGCATGGGGCATGCCCGCCTCGTTTGTACATAGTTTATTTTTATACACCTTATGGAAAGTTGGGTTCTACAAGTTCCCTTCTCCCTCCAACGGGTAACTCTTGACAATCCCACTATCACTCTCTCTTACAATGACACTCTCAGTAGAAGAAACATTGATGGATTTTGGCTATACGTATGCTCCTAACCTTATCCATCAGGGGGCATCTGTTATCACTGAAATTTCTCCGCAAATGGTTACAAGAATTCAGCATCGTCAAATAGTTATGAGGTCACCCATGGACCAAAATTACCACAAAAGCATTTCCAAAGGGTCAAAAACTATACAACCAGTGAAAAAATTAAAGTGCACTATGCTTATACGGTGTGTGCGCGCACATGCGCAAAACAAAAACGTAGGAAATGTGCACATGCGCCCGATGCGCGACTGTGGTTGCTAAAAGCCACACATAAGAGAACGATGCATTTATGAGAGTGGTTGGCCTCCCACCCACTTCTAGTTTAGCTTCCAAGTTGATTTGACACTCAAATATGGACTGGATCCAACTAGGTGGCTAGTCAAAGACCTAAAAATGCCCTAATTAGCATCTTTACACACTTTAAGCTGGTTGCACAATACCTCAAAGAGGTGTTATAAAAAGGCCATGGGTGCACTTCATTTTTCAAGGAATTCAACAGAAAATTTATGTTGCTACTATTCTCTTGAAGAATCCTCTATTCTCATCAAGAGTATACTAGCATCATTGCATTGGGCAATCCATCTCACCCCTTGAGTGGATTAGCAAAGAATTCTTTCACCATTTTCATTTCAAAGTTGTAAGAAGAGCTTATTTGTGGGGGTCCAAGAGCCCTCCCTTGGAGGAAGAAGGGACTCATAGTCCTCTTTCTTCTTGGTGTTTTCTTTCACTGATATCAACCTTACCATTGGTGACATGGGTCTTATTGTTTCTTTTGTCCTTATGTCCCTATGCTCATTAGTTTAGTTGTTATTTTATTTCTTAGTTTAATTCGTAGTTGTTCTTTTATATTTCTTTCTCTAAACCTTTTCCTTACAGTTATCCTGCTTAGAAAACCCAACTAAGCTTGCAAGAACCTTTGTTTTTCTCACTAAGGTGACGAAAGAGGCGCAACACTTAGGTTCAGAAATATTGTAATTATTAATCAGAGACTTTTCCATGAGTTTCATTCTTAAACTGATTTTGGCTTAGCTGGAGAGTTTTAAGAATCAGATGGTAATGAAATCTGAGTTTCAATGATTATGGTAACTACAATAAATATATGAAAAACAAAGTTTAAATGCATCCTGGAGCAAACGAAGAGTCAGAATAAGCGTCAGCACATCTAATTGAAAATCATTAATGTATGCAGAGGTTGTGGGTAATCCAAGGGTTTTTTCATTTGAAACCAAATTTGTATAAAGAAATAGATGGTAGATTGATTAGGGGGGGAAACAGCCCAAGAGCCTTTCGGGGGTTGGGTTTGTAATGTCATTTCTTTCAACAAATATAGAACAGAAGCTAAGAGATTCTATACCTTGTCACTATGTAATTTTGTCTTTTCTTGTATCGTATTCTCAAGATTTACATCCATTCTTTCTTCTTTCTTTTACATATTCAGCTTGTATTGGCACTAATTCTGTTAAGAACCAAATATCAATATAGCATAGAAAAACCTCAGAAAAAGTACTCAACGCCTTGAAAAAGAGATAATTTCAGATAATAAGCCTCTTCGAGGGGGAAACCTACTTTTACCCCACTTAAATGTTCAAGTACAAGATGA
>ML787191.1:421418-441251 GCA_009831015.1 Picea engelmannii
TCAAAATGGGGCATTGAAATTTTTATTTTCGTCTTCTTGAGGTCTGATTTTCAAAACTGTAAGTACCTGCTCCCAAGGTATGTTTTGAAATTTGCATTTTCTCTTGTCATTTTTGTGCTTAAGGATGGAAGCATAATCAAATTAGTTATTCGGATATTTGCTTGGTTGATTTGGAAATTTTCCTATACTTGAACAAAGCAGTGATACCAGTTAGAGTAGGTGATGTATATAAATAAGCTTGACTTCGATCATTAAAGTACATCGGTGGTTTTCAATATGTTTCCAGTTAAGAAGTTTTCTTTTCAGTTTGGCATCTAGTATGTTTATGTTTTAAGGCATTATGACTCCATAGCCCAATCAACGAATAAGAGGTTTTTGTTTCACAAAGATGCAAGTAAAATGACAGGGTTCACAGTTTGACAAGGTTGATTTCAGGTCACCCAATTGATCCGTAGGATCTTTTAACTGATTATGGTTGAGTTTTACTTGCATGAATTAATCATTTAATGAAAGAATGAGGAAAGAAGAGGATTATGAAAATCAAATACACATATGCAGATCTGAAATAAATAAATGACAGCAAACCATAAGAACGCAGGTTGATAACGGAGTTCGGCACAATGTTTGCCTACGTCTCCGGGCCTTTTCTTTGTGGGGGAGGCTTCTTTATTTCTGCTCAAGTGCTCAAAATTACATCTCAGCAATGCCAAAAGGCTACAAGACTGATCTGGTCTTGTTCTCCCAGATCTCTAGAACCCTGTGAAAGAAACGGCATGCAAAACTGATGCTCCAAGCTCCCAGAAATGATCCGACAGCGTTTCCACCTCAAAGGCTTCCCTGCATCAAAATGACTTTGGCTTGGCTTTCCTCCAGCATAACTCTGCTCTGAATGGCTGTGTTTGGCCTCAAACAGGCCTGGTTTATATAGGCTGGAAGTTGGCTTCACATCCCCAACTTCCTCCAAGAATCTGGCCTCCAAAAATGCCCAATATCCCCCAAAAATGGAAGAAATCCATTAAAAATAGGTTGAATTTATTAAAAAAAACCCATTCTTAACAGCAAAACCCACTTTTGACTATAGAATAGGCGCTAGGCCCCCAAATGTTGGGCGCGGCCCCCCTTTACTCGGTCATATGGAGCTATTTTGGGCCTAGCGCGAGCCCGTGGGCTACGCGCTAGCCCCTTATCTCTCGCTAGCACCCTAGTCTCGTGGCACATGGCATAGGCCCGTGGCTTTAAATAACAAACCCGCCGTTTGTTTGAATCGTGGCCCGGGTCATATGGTAACACATAAATATATATATATATATATATATTCACGCCAACAAAACGTCGTGCTCCCCGGTCACGTAAACGGTTGGTCATATGAATATGTCGAGGGCTGGGGCGAAGCCCCGACCCCTTTTTGCCGCCCAACGATCCTTTGTTTCAACATAAAAACACTAACGCCGATTCATATAACAAGTTTCACCTGTCGCCATGTTGGTTTGCCCGAATACGCTGGTCCTTTGCCTGCCCGGAGGTCTCGCGTTCGAACCCCGGCGAAACCATAACAAAATTTTACATTGCAACCCACGAACCAATAATGCAGTGCCACGTGGCAGCCTGTGACTGGGCCACGTGGAATTTTAAAAACCAATCAGAACATGCCACGTGTCAACACGTGATTCGTCTACGTCTGCCGCCATGTAGTCGCTGCCGTACTGCCACTTGTCCTGCTGCGTCAGCCTGCCGTACGCCCGGTCATCCTGCCACGTCATCCGATGACGTCATCTTGCCATGTGTCACCCTGTGAGTGGTGACATGTGTCACCTCCATACTGGTCCAACCGTACGCCGAATATGCCAAATCCACCTAACACGTGTCGCGTCCTGGTGATGCCACGTGTCCTCCGTACGGTCTGCCACATGTCGCCTTCTGAAGCCGCCACTTCAGCTGTACGGCCCTGCCACGTCAGCTATATAGACAGGACACGTGGACTGTACGGACTGTACAGTCATCCCCTTTTTTGCATGTTTGACTTTTCGGACAGAACGCGATATCTTCTCCATACGGACTCCGTTTGACGAAGTAAATATACCACCGGAATCAGGAAGACGAGACGGACGCAATGGCATAGGTTTCGTTGCATTCCGAGCACTTTCATTTTTGAGCATTTTTCAAGCCCTATCAGGCTTCTGGATCCGATTTCGGATCACCAATGGATGAAGGAACATGTTCTACTATTCTTGGCACTTTGCAGGAAATCACCATCCCTAGATGGAGCCTATGTTGGAACAAATATTGAAAATTTATAAACTTAGTGTCTCTCGCCAAAATTTATGTTAGTTGTTTTAGCTAGCTTTATAACCTTGTCGCCTGGCGTAAGAGTTTTTAACCATTAACTCCTCGCATCTTTTGGTGCGAACTTTATCGTTGCAGTAAAACCTCTAAACCTATCGCCATTTTCATCGATCTTCTATACCGTCAAAATCTCAAAGCCTTGTGTCACAATTGGCCAAAATCTCAAAGATTTAAAGTTTCCCAAGGTCTCCTATTTGGTATTACTTTGCAATTCCTTTATTGTCGAAATAAGTCTAAAAGTGTCAAATTATAAAAACAAACTATAAGTTTTGTTTTTTCTATATATTATTTTAAAATTATTTTACATAATTTTAAATTAATATTTTATTTTATTTTAATGTTTGGTAAGAAAAGAGAAAAATCATTTAGCCAAACCTTTGCATCAATTCTCTTTTATAAAAATTGTTGGGTCCACTACCATTCACGTCTAATCTCCAAACTATCCACTGTAACATCCCCTGGCCTTAATCCCACTGGTCGGGCAAACGCTACTGTGCGGAACAACATCATTCTCATACTTAATTAATAACATGCATTTAAGTCATATTAAACACATTTAACTCAGAGTAAGAACACGATTACTGCTAACATGAATAATCCTTGGCATTAACAATAATTCATATGCACACAAAATACATGATACAAATAAGCATCATAGGCATGCAAAACATAATATTAAGCATAAGCTAATACTTATCTTTGAAATCGTGGTAATTCCACCAACCATGTGCAGGCCTTCCATGAACCTCCCAACCTTAGACCACACTGCTCATCATGCTCAGCAGTGGGTCACCCCTGAGATAGGACTAAGCTCCACCCAAGGCAAGGAATTCTAGTCTAGGCTAAGGTTACAGGGAAAAATTCACAGAGAAACCAAAAGGATTCTCTCCAGGAGCCTTCTTACGCCCACTACTCATGGACTCTCATTCCCCACATGCTTGTTCTGCCCAGAAGTATACACCTTCACAAGAATAGTCCATCGGTGCTTCACCTCCCTCTTTGGGTCTCGGAAATAGGCCAGATCAAGAATTCTCAGAGCTCTGTAGCTGGTACTGGACTCTCTCTGGGAGAAAACCACTTTCCAGTAGAGTCTCTCACCTAGAGAGAGCTGCTCACAAGCCTGACAACCTGCCTCTTGAATTTTGTTCCAACACAAGGAGGACAACAACAACGATTCATCATTCATTCACATAGGGATGATAGCAACAACAACATATGGGCATGGCACCGTAGGCAGCAACATCCCACGCTAAAACACGGCATGACTAAAGCGATTAACCAGGTGTCGGGTTCCTTAGAAGACACAGAACGACTCACGAATGAACTGCGTGGTCACAACAGCCCACAGTCATGACACCACATGGCTCAGAAAAATACGGAATACTCATACTTCCCAGAGACGTGGATCAGTCTGTCAGTTTTCCCATGGGTTTCAGGGTGTGTGACCAGGAAAACAATGCATATGCACATGCAGAGGCAAAACGAGTTCCAACGGGCATCACAAGAACTCAAGCGGAGGATGACAGAATGAACGAACCCCCTCCACGATTGACTTCTACAGTTTTTAACTGCATGCTCCTGGGTCGACACATGTCACCCATGAAGCTGCATGCACTCCATCAGCATGCGTTCCATTTTCCAAGAACTTAGGATAAAAGTATATATTTCACATGGATTTTGGAATAATATTAAAATATTATTCCCAAAGACTTAAGCCCCTAGGCTCAACACTTAGCCTGTCTTTTCCACCTTCCAGCCCCCAATCCCTTACCCATTTTGTGGAAGCTTAGTCCCCCATCACTCATTCATTGTGGTTGGTCTGCACACAACGGTGTTTATCTTTATTAATAATGTGCATAGTTACATGTACAAAATCAAGCTCTTGGCCTTCAACACTTAGGCTCCCTAGCCTAATCACCACATAAGCCCACTAGCTTATATAAACTTGGCTCACCAGCCTATAAAACAAAATTACAATTCATAATACAATTGGGCACATCCTTGGGGTATTTCAATCCCCTCCCGTTATTTTTGCACTGTCCTCAGTGCAACTTTCACACCGCATTCGCAAGATTTCCAAAATCTTCAAAGAGATGCGGGTATTCTGCCCGCATAGTATCTTCATGTTCCCATGTTGCATCATCAGGACTGTACCAGGTCCACTGGACATTTACAAGCCCTATAGCTTGATTCCGGAGCTATTTGTTTTTCCTGTCCAATATGTGCACAGGATGCACTTGCAGGACACCTTCTTTTTCCACCTGAATCACATTCCAATCGATAACATGATTACCATTAGGTATATATTTCTTAAGAAATGAAACATGAAACACATTATGTATATTCATAGATGCAGGTAATGCAAGCATATATGCAACTGGCCCAATCCTTTCCAGGATTTCAAATGCCCCACAAAATCTGGCTTCCAACTTGGCGCAACTTCCCAGCTTCAGGGAACTCCTGTTAGCTTTCACTTTCAGAAAAACATGATCACCCACTTTGAACTCTCTGTGGGTTCTGTTCTTATCAACATAACTTTTCTGCCTGTGCTGAGCAACTTTCAAATTCTGCTTAATTTTTATCATTTGGTCCTCCATCTCCTTGAGCAACTCTGGCCCAACTACTTCTCTATCAGCTGGATTATCCCAGCTCACTGGGGTATTGCACTTTCTTCCATAAAGTGCTTCAAATGGGCTCATCTTCAATGATGCATGATACCCATTGTTATAGGTGAATTATACCAAGTGTAGGTAGTCTTCCCATCTTGATGGTTTGTCCATCACATACATTCTCAGTATGTCTTCTATTACTCTATTCACCCTCTCTGTTTGTCCATTAGACTTAGGATGATAAGTTGTACTAAAGTTCAGATTCATTCTAAATCCTTTGAACAATCCTTTCCAGAAATTCGAGGGGAGTTTTGGGTCTCTGTCAGAAACAATCATTTTAGGAATTCCATGCAATCGTGCCACTTCCTTCATGAAAATATCAACAACATCTGTTGCCTTGTGAGTAGTTTTCAGTGGAATAAAATGGGCAACTTTTGTAAGCTTGTCCACCACCACCATGATCTAATCATGCAGCTTGCTTGTTATGGGAAATCCTGTAATAAAATCTATCTTTACTACTTCCCACTTCCACTCAGGAATGGGTAAAGGTTGCAGCAACCTTGCTGGGTCCCTATGCTCATCTTTAACTTTCTGGCACTCCATACATCTCGTGATGTATTCAACAATCTCTCTCTTCATACCCGGCCAAAAGTAATGGCTCTTGACTGCTGCTATTGTTTTATGATATCCAGGGTGCCCTGCATAAGGCACATTATCCATCTCCTACAAAATCATCTGTTTCAAGCACTGGACATTGGGTACAAAAATTATGTTCTTGTACAACAGTATTCCATTTGTTTCCAATTTATAAATTTTCATCTTCTGTGGTATCTTACGTTGTTGTAGCTTGGCTACCAATTCTTTGTACTGCAGATATGCATTTGTATCCTCCATAATTCTAATTTTAATATCATTTTGATACATGCTAATGGTTGTAGCATGTAATTCATCCACCCTCTTATTGAGTGCATCAGCCACTTTATTCTCCTTTCCTTTGATATTCTTGATCTCAAAGTCGTACTCACATAGAAATTCCAGCCACCTAATTTGTCTAGCGTCTAAGGTTGGCTGACCAAACAAATATTTCAGACTGCTATGGTCTTTTCTGAGTTCAAACCTCCTTCCAATGAGGTAATGTCTCCATTTCCTCAAAGCGTGAACGATTGCTGCCAACTCCAAATCGTGAGTGGCATAATTCTTTTCATGCTCTTTCAGCTTCTTGGACTCCTAACAGATTACAAATCCATTCTGACTGAGAACCCCTCCCAGTCCTTATTTGCATGCATCAGTGCATACTACAAAATCCACATTTGGATCAGCAATCCTCAAGATTGGAGCACTGGTTAACAGCTACTTCAATCGCTGAAAACTTTTCTCACACTCTTCAGTCCACTGAAACTTTTCCTCCTTCCTTTGCAAGGAAGTGATAGGGTGAGATATCTTTGAGAACCCTACAATAAACCTTCTGTAATAGCCCACTAGACCCATAAAGGATCTAACTTCTGCCACATTCCTTGGCGCTAACCATTCTCTAATGGCCTCAACCTTCTCAGGATCCACGGTGATCCCTTCTTCTGAAATAATGTGCCCAAAGTAATGGATCTGCCTTTGATAAAATGAGCATTTGCTCAACTTGGCATACAGTTGGTGTTCTCTCAACACTTGCAGCACCATCCTCAGGTGTTATTCATGCTCTTCCTCTGACTTGGAATACACCAGAATGTCATCCAAGAAGACTATGACAAACTTGTCTAGATAGTCCTTGAATACACCATTCATCAAGCACATAAAAATAGCAGGTGTGTTCGACAACCCAAACGGTACAACTGTGAACTCGTAATGACCATACCTTGTTCTAAAGGTGGTCTTGTTGATGTCTTCATCCTTTATTCTTACCTGGTGATATCCCGATCTGAGATCTATCTTCGAAAACATTTCCGCACCTTTCAACTGATCGAAAAGATCGTCGATCCTCAACAGAGGATACTTGTTCTTGACAGTTACTTTGCTCAACTGTCTGAAATCAATACATAGCCTCAACGTCCCATCCTTCTTCTTCACGAACAGGACTAGGTCACCCCAAGGTGACATGCTTGGGTGAATGTACCCCTTCTTTAGAAGCTCTTCAAGTTGCAATTGCAACTCTTTCAGCTCTGGCGTACTCATTCTATAAGGAGCTTTCGACACTGGAGCTGCTCCAAGCATCAAATTGATAGAGAAATCGATATCTCTCTTCAAAGGTAGTCTGGGTACCTTATGAAATACATCTTCAAACTTTGTTAGTACTGTATGATCTCCACTATTTGAGACTTCCTCTCTGGATGCTTCCTCCACACGTGCTGCAAACAATTGACAGCCTTTTCTGTAGCACTTCTTCAGCTGCATTGTTGAGATTTCTCTAACAGTAACAGCTCTAGGAATTCCTTGGACTATTTTCTGATTCCCCTCCTCATCCAGGGATGTAAATTCCTTGTTACGATAGTCCAGGAGGGCATGTTGTTGTTCCAACCATTCCATCCCAATTAAATAGTCATAAGAGCCTAACAGCAAAATATTCAATTCATCCTTCATGCTCAATCCCTTCATGTCCACTGGATAGGACTCAACCAAATTAGTGAATTTCCTCTTGGTTCTTGTAGCAAACTGCACTAACCAAGACTTTCCATGTTTGCTTCTTGATAAATGCAAACTTTCCACCACTCTAGGGTCTATATAACTATGTCTAGCCCCTGAATCAATTAAAATAATAAATGGTTGGTTGTTAATCATACCTTCCACTTCAATCATGTGTGACTGAAATTCAGCTTGCTTGTTGTACAGGACCGCATAGATCCTTGGCATTCTACTGCCCATGTCCTCCATTGTTTCAGCTTGTTGAACATTATGGACAGCTCTTGCTTTGCCATTTTTATGGGTACAATCTCTGCACTTGTGGTTCTCTTTACAACCCCAACACTGAATGGGCGTCTGTCTCAGCCTTTGTTCTCCCACTTCATCCATTCTCATCTCTCTAAACGATGGATGTACTTGAGGACTATTTCTGAAAAAGGGAGGTTCGTTTCCCTTCTACCTATGTTCTTTCTTAAACTTCTTCTGGTCCTCCCAAGCCTTCCAAAAGGTAGGCTTTTCTCTTTGCTACTCATATAAGCATTTCACTCTTCTTATTGTTTCTTCCATAGTCTTAGGATCATCATACTAAATCTTGTCACCAATGGGAGGTGGCAGTCCACTCAGATACCTCTGAATATTGACAACCTCATCTTTGATGAATGGAACATACTGTAGTAATTCCAAAAACTCTCGTACGTATTCATCAATGGTCATGTTCCCCAGCTTGAGTTTGAAGAACTCCTTCATCTTTCTGTCATAGTATATTTTAGTCAGGTATTTCCTCTCAAAATACCTCTTGAATTCCTTCCATGTGATATCTTTCTCTCTAATGTCCTGCACCTGCAAAATCTAATCCCACCACATGGATGCTTTTCCTTTTAGTTGATACATCCCAATTCTTCCTTCTGCTTGAGAGGAATAATTCTACAATTGGAAATATTTCCTCATGCCAAGAAACCATGTTTCGGCATCTTCCTCCTTCTTATGTTCTCCATCAAACGTAGGAGGATTAATCTTGTTCATCTCCCCTTTCAATTCATCCACTCCAGATCTTCGGTGTTTTCTAGTAGGGGATGGGCTTGAACTACTGTGTGCTTCCTTATCAGAATGCTTTGGGGAGTGATGGCAATGTCTGCTACCACTCCTCGATCTTATTTTTCTCGCAGGGGTCCTGCAACTCCCTGTTTTTCTTGTGTCACTCTCCTTTTCCAATTTCCTTTCTATTATTTCCAGGTTCTTCAACATCTTTAAGTTGAATTCACCCTGTCGATCCCTAATCCTCATAAGATTTCAGTTATCGGCTTGGCGAGCCTAGGCTTCTCTCTGCAATCTTTTGATTATTTTCATCATATGTTCTTCCTTATCCAATTCTCTTCCATGCCCATTGGAGTTCGATCCTTGGACTCCCAAGTTGACACCCCTTCCTTCTCTTTCGTTCTCTAAATTGGAGGCAATCCGCACCTCTTCCACTTCTATACTCAGCATCGATTCGCGGCTGCCCTGACACTCATTGAATTCTTCACACACAATGTGAAGTCAACCAAAGTTTGTCAGGCCTTAAACCCTTAATTAAACTACAACAATCATAAACCAACGCAAATAAGAAAACTTTTCGACTTCACAAATTTTCCGAGTTCCGCTCAGCTCTGTAATTTTCGAGTGATAGCCCCCATTTTCTTAGTCCCCAACCCATGCGTCCATGGGCCATGATCAAACACTAAACTGCTAGGTGCTACAAGGCTCTCCTAACAAAACTTTGGGTTTCAGGATTTCGAGGCTTCGGGGTTTCGGGTTTCGGGTTTCGGGGTTTTGGTCCTAGAGGTTCTCACACTCGCTTCCCTCTCCAACTCCCAACTTCCAAAATTTTTATTTCCTTACCCTCCGGGCCCACAGCACAGCTGTCGCCCACCAAGGTAGTGACACATGGTGTCCTTAAGAAGGTCCACGTTACCTCCGGTGACGTTGTCCTGGCCTACTGCGTCTACTTTTCCTTCGGGGCCCACTGGCATGTGGCATAGATCCCATGGGTCCACATCCATCAAAGTGACATCAACTCGACCCACTACTTTGACTCTTCAGGATTTCGTGATTTCGGGCTTCGGGAGTTTGTGCATCAACACGTCCCACTTCTCCTAATAGCCGAATTCCCGAAATGCCAAAATTCTTCCTGGACACTTAACGGTCCAGATCTCTCCTTAATCAATGGTTGTGAACTAATCGCGAATTCTCATTTTGTGAATTCTCACGAAATTTCCCTTTGACCTTTTCAAGTCACGATTCCACGAAAGACTGATCGCTCTCCACGTGTCCCTCCTGATGGATGTTCCTGACGAATTTAGGATTTCACGTATTGCGATTCCCATACACCTGTGCAACTCCAAAAAGGTTTTAAACCTTGTACACATTCTCCAGATCTGACGGTCATGAGGGTTCTCCTATCCTTCCGAACAGATTCAATGGCTCCAACACTTATGGTGTGGAGTTCTCCCTCTCCCTGTGGCCATATACCACACCGGCTACAGTTTTATAATACCGCTACACCTCCTGAGCTTTGTAACATGGTCAAAGCCCATTGACAATCAGAAACATTATGAGATTTGAAATTAGTCCTCCAGGCACCATTTCCTTCTCAAAACCTCGGTCCAAAGACCACTTATCCGGCCCATCCAGGCTCAACATTGAAACTAGGCTCTGATACCAAACTGTAACATCCCCCGGCCTTAATCCCATTGGTCGGGCAAACACTACTGTGCGGAACAACATCATTCTCATACTTAATTAATAACATGCATTTTAGTCATATTAAACACATTTAACTCAGAGTAAGCACAAGATTACTTCTAACATGAATAATCCCTGGAATTAACAATAATTCATATGCACATAGAATACATGATACATATAAGCATCACATGCATGCAAAACATAATATTAAGCATAAGTTGATACTTATCTTTGAAATCATGGTAATTCCACCAACCACATGCAGGCCTTCCACGAACCTCCCAGCCTTATACCACACTGCTCATCATGCTCAGTCGTGGGTCACCCCCAATTTGGGACTAAGCTCCACCCAAGGCAAGGAATCCTAGTCTAGGCTGAGGTTACAGGGAAACCTGCACAGAGCAACCGGAAGGATTCTCTCCAGGAGCCTTCTTACGCCCACTACTCATGGACTCTCATTCCCCACATGCCTGTTCCACCCGAGAGTATACACCTTCACAAGCACAGTCCATTGGTGCTTCACCTCCCTCTCTGGGTCTTAGCAACAGGCCGGATCAGGAATTCTCAAAGCTCCATAGCTGGTGTTGGACTCTCTCTGGGAGAAAACCACTTTCCAGCAGACTCTCTCACCTGGAGAGAGTTGCTCACAGGCCTGACAACCTACCTCTTCAAATTTGTTCCAACACAAGGAGGACAACAACAACGGTTCAACATTCATTCACATAGGGATGACAACAACAATAGCAGATGGGCATGGCACCATAGGCAGCAACGGCCCACGCTAAAACATGGCATGGCTAAGGCGATTAACCAGGTGTCAGGTTCCTCAGAAGACACAGAACAACTCATGAATGTACTACATGGTCACAACAGCCCATAGTCATGACACTACATGACTCGGACAAATATGGAATAATCGGACTTCCCGGAGACGCAGATCAGTCCATCAGTTTTCCCACAGGTTTCAGGGTGTGTGACTAGGAAAACAATGCAGATGCACATGCAGAGGAAAAATGGGTTCCAATGGGCATCATGAGAACTCAGGCGGAGGATGACAGAATTACCGAACCCCCTCCATGGCTGACTTCTGCAGTTTTTAACTACATGTGCCTGGGTCGACACATGTCACCCATGAATCTGCATGCACTCCATCAGCATGTGTTCCTTTTTCCAGGAACTTAGGATAAAAGTATATATTTCACATGGCTTTTGGAATAATATTAAAATATTATTCCCAAAGACTTAAGCCCCTAGGCTCAACACTTAGCCTCTCTTTTCCACCTTCTAGCCCCCAATCCCTTACCCATTATGTGGAAGCTTAGTCCCCCATCACTCATTCATCATGGTCGGTCTGCACGCAGCGATGTTTATCATTATTAATAATGTGCATAGTTACATGTACAAAATCAAGCTCTTGGCCTTCAACACTTAGGCTCCCTGGCCTAATCACCACATAAGCCCACTAGCTTATATAAACTTGGCTCACCAGCCTATAAAACAAAATTACAATTCATAATACAATTGGGCACGTCCTTGGGGTATTACATCCAATGTAAGCCACACACATGCTAAGTCACAAGACAACTCACACAAGACTCCAAGGAGATAATCCACGTGAGGACCAAAGCAATGCACCATCTGTATGAACATTGACAGTGTCGAGTAAAACAGATGTCGTTTTGAGAATTAGCAAACGAATCCAAAGCTTTACTAGTCAAACTGTCAAAGCCATAAATCGACTGCAACAACACTCACAGGTGTTTGTTTTGAAGAGTTAATGCTTCCAAATTCTCATTTTCATAGGTGTGTGAATGCCTCCAAATGCTCGTTTTCACAGGGATCAACATATTCATTGGATGAAAAGGGATCATTGTTATGGATCTCGTATTTCTCATTTAGGAAACCAAACGTTCAATATAAATACAAAGAGAGTAGGGTTTCAAAGTCTAGTTCCGATCAAGAAAACATGGAGAGTATAATGTATGCTCAGAAGACAATCGCCCAACTTCATTCATCATTACATTCTTCCAAAATGATCCAATATATCAATTCTTCATCTTCTCTTTCCATCCATCCATCCATTTATGAAGATAACAATGGAACGTGGTGAATGGGAACAAGCCATTAATGATATTCAATATTCAGAAAAGTACTACGATGGTAATTCTTACAAGTACAGACATATTACACTGTCGGATGTTATTCTTGAAAATCATCGAGCGTTAAGTCACATGGAGGATGAATGGAAAGCGTTGCGAATTGAGCGATTGCGTACATGGGTGCACTACATGAATCATCGTCCACATCTCATTATGCTTCGAGAGTCATCTGAGACCCATCACCCTAGCACTGAGTGTTAAGTCACATGGAGGAGGAACTCACGAGGAGACCCGAAAGGGGTGTGTTACATGCTGATAAAATCGCTAGAACAGGGTTATATGTAAGCATCGAGTTCCACTTCGGGGATTCTGACCGATGGAGGGATTTTAATAGCCACCTCTCCCTTCCCCCGAAGCCTGAAGGCCCGAAGTCGGGATTCCGGTCATATGCATCAAACGACGATGGGTTAAACATTTTCACAGAAGTGGATTTGGATGTTGAAATGCTCTCATTTGTTGCTCGTTTTTGTGATTGATTGGATCTTCAGTTTAAACCAGACTGTGTAGACTCCTTCATGGATAGAACTAATGTCAGGGAAAGATATTCAGGATCTCAATGCAACAACCTTATTACAATGTTAGATAGGCTTGACTCTAAGGACTAGATTGTGGTTTGTAAAGCACTAAATCATGTGCGTCAATTATAAGTTTTTTACAAGGAAGCCATGCTTCCAATACTAGGTAATATAACCACTTTGACAGTTAAGTCCTTGAAGAATCTGAGAAATGCTCTTTGTAAAACTGCAATTATGGCTTCATCTGACCTTAGCAAATCATACCAAGATCAGATGATTGATTTCATTGATCCAATTCTTTTGCAAATTTTTCTGAAGACCTCTCAAGACAAATGCTTTGTATGTTAAGTTGTTGAGAAAGCATTGATGATGACAACTACGTGCATTTCTCCTAATATATTACTACAAAAATTGGAACTCTATGTCAAGCACAAGAATCCATGCATTCGAGCTAAGGTGTCTATGTGTATATGAAGGAGCGTTCATAGGTTGGGTTTGAAGGGGATCAAAGAATATGGCTTAGATGTATTAATCCAAATAAAAACACCCTCTGTCAAAAAACAAAAAAAAAATAGAAGCCGAGCATTTGAATATTCACGCGCAGGTGGAAAATGAACAGATGATAGAAATGGATGAGAAGGGTGAGCCTAGGTGCTTGTTTCATCATGATTAACACTTTGGTTTGAAAATATTTTCATTATTAATCACAGGCTTTTCCATCAGTTTCGTTCTTAAACTGATGTTGGCTTAGCTGGAGAGTTTTAAGAATTAGATAGTAACAGAATCTGAGTGTCAATGATTATGGTAACTTCAATAAATATATGAACAAAAGAGGTTAAATGCATCCAAGAGTAAATGAAGAGTTGGAAGAAGTGCCAGCACATCTAATTGAAAATCAATAATGTATGCAGAGGTTGTGGGTAATCCAAGGGTTTTTTCATTTGAAACTAAATTTGTATAAAGAAATAGATGGTAGATTGATTAGGTGGGAAACAGCCTGAGAACCTTTCAAGGGTTGGGTTTGTAATGTCATTTATTTCAGCAAATATAGAATAGAAGATAAGATATTCTATACCTCGTCACTGTGTAATTTTGTCTTTTCTTGTATCGTATTCTCAAGATTTACATCCATTATTTCTTCTTTCTTTTACATATTCATCTTGTAATGGCTCTAATTCAGTAATACTTTTGTTGTGGTCATTTATTGGGCAGCCTGTTAGGTTCATATTTTCCTTTGTGTATGCTTTGAGAAAAACAAGACATGTAACTTGATTATTTCTGCCTACATTACAAGTTGTATATATGCATGGTTGTTTTTTAAGCTATTTGTCATTCCTTTGTTGAAATAAAGATTAGACTTATCAGAATTAGATACCTAACTCTTTGTTTCAGTTCTCTTCATCCCCTATATTCTATCCATCTTCCTTATTTTAATTAAATTGGGAAAATGAGGTCATGCCTCTTCGTTTCTGATTTATAAATGATTGAAATGCTTGTTTTAGACCTGGTTCTAGAAGCCTCATATGACTGATCAATCAACAAATTATTATTTCATCTAAAATGTGCTAAGGCTTGGTTCTATATCATCCTAGAGTCAACTCTTGTGACAACATTATGAACTCCTTAAAAGAAACTATTGCTACCCTTGAAAATATGGTTGGTGAATTCTTCAACCCAAAAGACATGACTATGTATTGGTATTATCCCCATTTTGTAGAAAACATAGTTTTATACCTATCTTTTGGAGATATCTTGATCTGATGGTAACCTGAGAATCCATCTGTAAATGAGTATGCTTCCTGTCCTCCCACATTCTCTTGGACCTCATCTGTGAAGGGGGTAGAAAAAGGGTCATGTAGGAAAACATCATTCATCTTTCTCAAATCTACACAAATCCTTACCCCCCCTTGTTTATTCTCTTGAACAACCATAGGGCTTAGCCATTCAGATTCCTCCATTGGTTCTATGATACCAACTTCCAACATTTTGTCAAAATCTTCTTTTACTTTCTACTTATATATTGGATTTAGTCTATAGGGTATTTGTCTGACAGATATGGCCTCGGGTTTGAGAGGTACCTTCAACTCTCTCATATCACTTGCTATGACTTTCATCTTTGTAAATGTTGTTGGGAACATGTCACTATATTCGCGCAATAAATTTGTTATCCTTTCCATTGTTTATTCATCCCAATAATCTCCAATACTTGCCATTTTAGGATTATCAGCTGTGCCAATGTTGAATTTTTTTACTTTGATTAGTGCAACAAATAATTATGATTCCAAATATGGACCTTCCGCCTCTCTTTCTCCTTTATTTTTTGTAATCTGAATGTTGTGTGTGTCATCTTCATTTGGTGCTTCTTCTTCCACATGATAACATGACAATAGTTATGTGAATGTTTGTATGTTTGGTTGTTGATACTCTGTCATGCGTTCAACCTCTGGTTCATTGATAAATATCACCCCTCTTATCTGTTTGACTGTTGAATTCATGTTGGGGTTCTCATGTTCAAATGAGAAGGTTACTATAAAATTATGTTGTAATGCTATCTATTCTACAGTACCTCTATGCAGTTCCTGGTCTACATACCCGTTTTCTGGAATTCCTTCCAATGTGTGGATGAAGTGATGAGGCCATTCCTCTGGTGGTGTCATCCTCCATAGTGTTTTGCATTTCTCCAAATGTTCTTCTAGTGTCCCATGTCCATCATATATCTTCATCTTATTGCTTCCATGTTCTACATCGAATTTGATGCATAGTAGTCACTTACATTTGTACCAGTCCTTAATTGTTTCTTTGTGCACACCCCACCATCTTACAAGTGTTTCCTTGAGTGCAATGTCCAAAGATAAGAGCCTATGATTCTCGAACACTTCATCCTCATATATTTTAAGGAATTCCCATGAAAACTAGGAGGTTCTCTTATATTGATACCCACCCATCTTACTGTGCGGTCTATTCTTGTGCATATTATTGTGGAGACTTCATGTAATCTCTGTTGCCAATTATCAAATATTGTATCTAAGTCAGAAGCACATGATGTGATTCTCCTCCATATGAGTACCCCATCTACAGTTGGGTTAACATAATATTCTGGTCACGCGGTGGTTCTGTACAACTGCTTTATCTCTTCTAGATCTAAGCAAGTGGGTTCTACAAACCTTTCTCCCTCTGATGGATCTAATGGTGCAATGACTCTGCATTCTCCTGATTTGAATTTCATATTACTTGTCTTCAAGTTGATGATGGTCTGGTTATCAAATTCCCAATCCAAGCCAAGCAATGTTGGATAAGGTGTTGTGACATCGACTATTTCTATTGCTTCAAAGTTTTCCTTAGTGTGCACTCCATCCAAATATATTTTCACACCATTAAGCCTTCCAATTCGTAGAAATCTATGTTGGTTTGATAGTTTTAGTTGGATAGGTGAATAGCCTAATGTGGGCTCTCCCATACACTGCCATGTCCTCTTGGGTAACACATTTACCTCAAATCCTAAGTCTAGTATAATATCCCCCATATTGAAATCTCCAATGTTGGCATTCAGTCTTGTTGGCAGTAGTGATATAATTACTATTGTTTGTAAGCTACCTACACAGGGTCTCTAAATTTTCATTACTTGTCATGAGCATTCTCACTAAATGACACTTGTCACTTGTCGCTTTTTACATATCTTCTTTTCGATTTTTGTTTTCATGGTTGTAAGCATGAAAACTTGTGGTTGGAATTGACATTTTGTTTTGATTTGTGATTAAAGGAAGATTGCTCATGTGGTTCATTATAGAATTGTCATATTTTTGCTATAAACATGATTGTTCTCCTTGTTTGTAACCCCTTGGTTCTAAACATGCCTTGGTCACATAAGTGAAAGACCTCCATTCATTAATATTTAATTGATATTGATGGAGTTTTGATTCATAAAACTTTGAATTATTCCATTTTTATTTGATGCACTTACCTTTGTGATCAAACTATGAATGTGCATATTTTGGTTTTAAAGTGTTCTGATCCTAGTACGTACCCAATGCCAAGGTGGCATACAGAGTACAGCATGCCATTACTCTTCTGCATGGTCTCGAGCTTCACGATTTTGCTCCTATGCATGGTGATTAATGCCTCTGCCTATCGTTTGAACTGTCATAGCATTGTTTTGTTGAGGCTCAGGGCTATGGCTCTGTGGCTTTTTATCAAACCCTACCTGTGAGTTCTGTGTTGATTCCCTTTTGTTCGCCATGGCTCTAGTGGTAAGGATCGATTCCAATGGCATCCAAACCTTGCTATCATATGATAATGCCAGGGACGATTTAGAAAGGAATGGTTGGCATTCGTTCATCGAAAAGTTTAAGGGTTTCAATCTGAGAGTTACCCAAGAGTTCGCATTCACCTTTGATGGCTGCAGAGCAAATATAGGTGACATGTAGTTAGAGTTAACTGAGGAGTTCTTAAGCCAAGCCACAGGTTTACCAGTTGTCGGGAAAAAATGGTTCAAGAATGCAAAAGTTGAAGAGGTCCCCTAGACTTTGATGTTCACCTCACGGAAAATTACTAGTTGCGATTGAGGTATGCCAGTCTCATCCTTAAAACCTAGGTGGCATGATCTACTTGCTATTGTGAAACAATTCATTACATGTGAAGGAAGATTTGGGTTAGTTTTCCTGTATCATTTGTGATTTCATATGAGTTTCATTGGCTTCCCGTTGAATATGCCCTACTTCCTGCTTAGAAGTTTGTACAAGATGGGAAAATGGTTTAGGAGGAAGAGGTCTGATTCGAGTTTATTCCATCATGGTTTAATTACAATTATCCTTGTGCATCAGTTGCAATTACAAAACGATTGTTGGGATGCATTTATTTCACAAAATGGTTTTGGCAATAGTGAGTTGGGACAGGTTGATAAGTCGGTTATCATAGAAACCCTTGTGAAACCTACTGCCTCTCCTCCACCGCTCCTGCCCTGTGATCTTTCCCCTAATAATGAACCCTCGACCTATCCTGATGTTACTCAACCAGACAATCAACCGGGTTTGCACCCAAAGAGTTGCACTAAAACTGTTAAAAAACCCACAGGGAAGAAGCTAAAGGGCAACGTCGATGTTAATTACAAGAATAAAAGGGCTGGTTGTTTGATTTCACGATGTGCTCAAAATAAATTAAAACCCTGTGTAGACACAAACAACACAATTGATGTGAGTGAAGATTCATATTCAAAAATCGAAAGATTCATGGCTGAAGAGGACCCTATGTCATATAGGCTCTATCCTGACACACCCTATGACTATGTAAACAACCTGCCTCCATGTAATGATCCCAAGCCAAATTCTTTCTTGGAATCACTAACTACTACTAATTTATTGAGTTATTAAGTGCATACAAGATTCATTAACACATGGAAATCACAATATATTCAAGATGTAGAAGCACAAGCAAAGATCTGACCTTTTTATTATGAACAATGTAAGATCAATACAATAGATGGCCGATCTAGCATAAACCTCAGATGGTCGTACAAGGAATAGATATGAGCTGCTACAAAATGCTCCCGCTAATACAACATAATGCCTCCAAAGGCTGAATAAGAAATGAAGATCAATACAAGCAGATCTGAATGCCAAACTCTCCAGCTGAAGAATGACACGCTCCAATAGAAGGCTGAAACCCTCAATAACTCAACCCTACTGCCAAAAGTGTCCAATCACCCTAAGAAATATGCCAGTTGATAGATCGATTGATGGTAAGAATAACCCAGGTGCCTAAATCTCCAAGATCCCTCTCAATCTCTGTAGATCTGAATTTCCCACTGAATGGGGTGCCCCACTGGATGACTGAAACCCTAGCTGGTTCGACCCTGATGAAGGTGGCCTCAAAATGCTATGAAACTCTCCAAGAATATAGATTGGGTGATGGTAAGAATAACCCAGGTGCCTGAATCTCCAAGCTCCCTCTCAATCTCTGTAGATCTGAATTTCCCACTGAATGTGGTGCCCCACTGGATGACTGAAACCCTAACTGGTTCGGCCCTGATGAAGGAGGCCTCCAAATTCTCTGAAACTCTCTAATAATATATATCAGGCTATGAGAATCCCATGGGAGAAGTTTCGGACTCAGATCTCAAGCATATCTCCCTAGATCTGAGTTTTACTGAATTACAGGACGTCCCCTATGGCTCCAAGACGTCCCAATCTGCAGACAAATGTAGAATGATGATAACCCTCCAGAAAATCCCTCAAACTGATGATCCTTCCCTTGCAAACAAAACCCAACTGTCAGAATGGCCCTAGGCCCTCAAGATAAGCTGGATCGAACCTCCCTCGATAAACTGGCCCTGAGACTAGAATGGTGTGGAAGAGTCTTTCATCCCCGAGACCAAGTTGTGGAACAAGGTGAGTGGATATTTCACCACTGAGTTGCTCCCAAGGGTTTGTACATCAAAACCCCCAAACTGAATGCTCAAGAGAAATAGCAAATGCTAATCCAAAACCAGAATGAGTAATAGGTGCACCCTAGCCTCTTACTTATACTTTTTCTTCTAATTCTCTGTTGAGTTAGGTTAACTCCCAGGGTTAATCTTATATTCTTCTATTGATTTATCTTTTACTCCTTTCCTTTTCCTTTCTTAAGTCAACTTAAAAATATAACTTTTAACTTATTGACTTTTCCCCCCTTCAGTGTGAGACTATGACCTAGTGGGGGTGCCCAAGCCACTGAGTCTCCTCATTACCTCTCTAAGAGGTGGGGGACATTACAGTCTCCCCTACTTGAAATTGCTTGTCCTCAAGCAATTCCAAACCTGCTTCTCTAACCACGTGCTCCTGCTCCCAAGTGGCATCCTCAATGGGTAAATCCTTCCACCTGATCAGATACTCCTTGATG
>ML787191.1:446799-486467 GCA_009831015.1 Picea engelmannii
TCGGGCTATGAGAATCCCGTGGGAGAAGTTTCGGACTCAGATCTCAAGCAGATCTCCCTAGATCTGAGTTTTACTGAATTACAGGACGTCCCCTATGGCTCCAAGACGTCCCAATCTGCAGACAAATGTAGAATGATGATAACTCTCCAAAAAATCCCTCAAACTGATGATCCTGCCCCTGCAAACAAAACCCAACTGTCGAAATGGCCCTAGGCCCTCAGGATAAGCTGGATCGAACCTCCGTCGATAAACTAGCCATGAGATTAGAATGGTGTGGAAGAGTCTTTCATCCCCAAGACCAAGCTGTGGAACAAGGTGAGTGGATATTTCACCACTGAGTTGCTCCCAAGGGTTTGTACAGCAAAACCCCCAAACTGAATGCTCAAGATAAATAGCAAATTCTAATCCAAAACCAGAATGAGTAATAGGTGCACCCTAGCCTCTTATTTATACTTTTTCTTCTAATTCTCTGTTGAGTTAGGTTAACTCCCAGGGTTAATCTTCTATTCTTCTGTTGAGTTATCTTTTACTCCTTTCCTTTTCCTTTCTTAAGTCAACTTAAAAATATAACTTTTAACTTCTTGACTTTTCCCCCCTTCAGTGTGAGACTATGACCTAGTGGGGGTGCTCAGGCCACTGAGTCTCCTCATTACCTCTCTAAGAGGTGGGGGACATTACAGCATTACCTCTCTAAGAGGTGGGTGACATTACACTCCATGTCTAAAAAGTAACCCATAATTCTCGAGCATTCAACTCTGTGATAAACCTACCTTTCGTGTCGACGATTTTCCAACCCTTAATGCTGCCAGTGCCAATGCACAGTCCCTACATCCACAATGTGATGAATGTCGATCCTGGATCGACAGGTATTATAAGGATGTGCCTTTACTACAGTCCTGGCTTAAATATTTAAAAGACCAAGTGGATTTGTTGACAAACGAGAACAATAGACTCCAATCCATAACTCAAAAAAAGGAGAAACACCTAAAAACTACAGGATCTGTCATTTTTAGGAATGTAGAGGCAGCAATAACAATCGTAAACTCCAATATTTCTTGATATGTTTTAATCCCATGATTTGAGGTATGATCTTTTTGAAGTTTAGCATGATTTTGTCACTCTCAATTTAGGATATACAATTTGATTCAATAGATTATCTCTCTTATAAAGATTAGTTTGTTCTGTTTATTGAACAAAATATGATTGTAGTTTCTATTATAACTAGCTACAAAATTGTAAGATTCTGTAGCCAGTTAGAAAAATTCGAATTGCTTGATTTGACAATTGAAAACATATCTAAAATTTCCCCATTTTCATTTGTTTTAAGGAACCCATGATTTCCAAGGAGATATGAGCCACTGTTGAGATCTCCCAGCCATATCAACTCTGTGTTTTTTAGTAAATAGATTAGGCTGTTGGTATTTTTATTCAGTAAAATCAGGGTGGTTGCATCCCCCATATTTTTTTTGAAACAAACTTGATCTTATCAACAGGAAACAGTTTTGTTTCTTGAAACTTATATAAACCTATTATTTTGTAAACATGAATCATCTCAGTCTGGGTCAAGACTATGGATTTTTCATTTACAGACTTGAATGAAATATAATACTCGTCACATCTTTAGCTTCTCCGTATTGTGTTTTTATTCAAGTCATGTTTATTTCAATTTGTAAATATATTATGATTTCTTTCGCTGTCATGGTTTACTACAAGTTGATAGAATAAAATTTTATATATTATCCACGTTTCATGTTCCAGATTTAACACACAGTAATCATTCATTCAATTTGAATTAAGAGGTTTATCTCTGATTTCGATCAAACGTTTATACGCAAGTTCTTACAGGAAGAATAATCCTATTGTGGTTGCTTGTAAGATTATAAGATTACTGTGACTGCATCTGTTATATGTTCTGTTGTTATGATTCAAACTTCATCATTGTTGCTTCACATTTATTAGCAGCAATTTTAGGATTTGTCACAGGTTTACCTCATCAGATAAGGTGACTGGAGGCTACACATCGAACAGATATTGGATGCCACAACTGGTCAGCCTGTTATTTGATTTCGTTAGCATAATAAATATAGAAGTTCTCTGTAGTTAAAACAATTTTTAGCATCTGTTATTTCTTATGTTTAATTAGATAGTTTGATATTTGATTTCTTTTATATAAACATTATAAGAAAACAAATCATAAAGATTAGATAATAGTTTTACTGTTGTTTAAAAAATCAATTTACATTCGATTTTCACGGATTTAGATTAAAATTCATATTTTGTACATATTATATATATCTTAGAATTAGAATTATTTGTATGTATTGTACATATTATAAGTAGAGTTATTTTATAAGTATTAGTTAGTTAAACTGTAAATATATATTAGATCTATATATAGTTTTCAGCGATTGTTATTTATTAAGTTATTGTATTTTCTTTAGTTATATTTTTCATTTTCTTTAGGACTTAGATCAGCCAATGGAGCCACTAAACCCATCGGAGTGGATTAATGCAAACGGCTTGGGTTAATTAGAAAACCCTGGACCGGATTCACTCCTCCAGTTGACGAGCGGTCAATTTCACCCATCAACAAATGGCGCTAGAAGGAGGGATTGAAAAATATTAATGGCACAAGGAGGTCGTAAGACTTGTCCCCCACCTACCTGCTCACCTATATAACTAGAAGTCATTCATACGACAACATTTTCCCTCAAACAGCAACCACATCAAACGATGATCTACGGATCATGGTTGAATCGGTAACTCCAAATCCTTTGGGTGGTGATATACAAGATATTGTTCGTCAATCTCTCATAAGAACGCACAGTTCCCTAGCTCATATAAGACAACCAAACCGACCTTTGAATCAACCATTAGACTTCTCTGATATCAGAGAAAAACTTGGAGGTATTGACCTCACCTTGAACCCTATAGATCCAATCCTCACTCCTGGAGTAGGAGGATCTGGTATTCCACCATCACCACCTCCTTCATCTCCTTCTTCTTCTAGAGAAGAATCCTCAGATGAAGGCAGTTCCTGATCCCAGCCTTCGATGCCACCCACACCTATGGCTAATGCGAAAAATCCTACCAGACCCTAGCTTGACCAAGATGTAGTGGCCATACCTGGGCCTCAGCATCCTTTGCCCAAACACCCGGAGAAATGGCTCCCTAAATTTGACATGAACTCCAAACAAATAGCCAAAGATCACATCAAAAATTTTATGTTAGCCATTAGACTCTGTAGTGTTGAGCACGAAGACGTAGTCTGTAGACTATTTCCCTACACCTTTGAAGGCAATGCCTCTACCTGGTATTTTTCCCAACAACCCCATACCATCGTGTCATGGGAGAAATTTGAATCCTATTTCCTTGAGAAATTCGGAGACGACAAGTCTCCTAAAGTTCTAGTCATGGAGATTTCTAGTTTAAAAACGAACCCCAAAGAAAATATCAAAGACTTTAATCAAAGGTTCTTGACACTAAAGAACCGGATCCCTATGGATTTGATGCCTGTCGAGAATCTTATTGTCGCATACTACACGAAATCATTACATCAAAACATAGCCAATTGGGTAAAGAGATCCAAGAAAGCCACGTTGTTAGAAGCCTTTGAAGAGGCTAGTCAGATTGAGAAAGACATTCTCAGTTTAAAAGACACTACTAGCAACGATATAGAGACTATTTCATCTTCCAAAAAGAAAATCGAAATCCTTCCTAGACCTTCGCAAAACAAAGCTCAACCGGAGAGAGAGGATTTAGAAAACTTACAGAAAGTCGTTCAAAAATTGTCCAACCAAGTTATAGATTTGAAAAGGTCGACTGAAGAATCTTCTTCGAGAAAAGGGCCTTACAAACCCCCTTTTAGGAAGCCTTTTCCCACCAACCGACCTAATTCAAATACTGAAGGCCTAAATCTAGAAAGCCTGCAATTTGCTATTCAAACGATCCTAGAAGCACACGATAACTTGATTCCTCCCGATATTCCTGAAGAAGTAGCTGAACAAGAGACGGTAGAAGATGATGAATCCTCTCCGAATGTTTTCGGACATTTTTCGGATAGCATTTTTCAAGCTAACTTCGAAACAGTGCATCCTTATAATACTAGGAGCAAGACAACAAATAAGCCTTCTTCTGAAATCACTACGACTTTGCCTAAAAAAAAGTCTAAATCAACTGAGACTAAACATAATTCAGTAAACCCAAGTTTAGATTATGATTTGGTTGAGGATCTAAAAAATCTTAGGGATAACATTTATGTTTATGAATTATTAAAATTCCCTTTTCTTCTGCAAAAAATGTTGTAGAATATTGCAAAGAACAGCAAAAATAGCAATCTGAACGGCAACAAAGGTGTTCAAAACAACCCCAAAACTCCTCAGAAGGCCTCTGCCAAAATGACATCCGAGCCTCATGATAAAAGAGGCCTTCCTATAAATAATGTAGATAAACCAGTTTCAGAGGCTGCAAGTAAAAAACAACAAACTTCTATTGTTAGTACTCGCAGAAATGTCCCTCCATTTTTGTTAACTTTTGAAATTTTCAATAGGAATGTACATAACTGTATGGTATATTCAGGTGTGTCATATAACGTAATGCCTTGGTTTGTTTGTCAAAATATTAATGCCAAAGTTCAACCATCCAGCTTGAAAATTATCCAGCTTGATCGAACTAGTGTTAAAGTGATAGGCGAATTAAGAAATGTGCTTATAAGATTGTCATCTAATCCTAAAGTTCATCAAGTGATTGATATTATTGTTGTAGATATCCCAGAATTTTATGGTTTGTTTTTAAGTAGAGATTGGTCAGACAATTACATGGCTATTTTGCAACGGATTGGTCTCACTTGTGGCTCCCCGAGAATGGAAATCCCAACAGAATCAAGGTAAATCATGAACGTTATCTGAAGTTCACGGTGACTGATTTAAATGATCCCAATGAACCATTCATTCCTTCTGCCGATTCGCCTGAAATACAGGGGATGGATACTTTTTTCGGTAATTTCATGGCCGAAACTTCTACTATCACTAACCCGAAATAGCAGTCTAAAATTTTGACATATACGCAGCCAACATTTTCCTCTCAGTGGTCACATGCAATCGACGAAAATCAAATATGGTCTCTGTACTTTGATGGGTTAAAATCTAAGGAAGGAGTTGGTGCAGGTTGCGTGCTCATCGACCCGAAAGGTAACAAGACTCTGATTGCTTGCCGGTTAGAATTTGAATGTATGAACAATACAGCCGAATATGAGGCACTCCTGCAAGGCCTCGGAAAAGCATTAGATTTGAACATTCCAAATTTGACTGTCTTTGGTGATTCATAAATCGTAGTTAGACAGGTAAAAAATTATATCCACTGTTTATCTCCGCACCTTAACAGCTATCAAACTGAGGTATGGAATTTGATGAACAAGTTTTCTGCATTTAACATAAATTCTATTCCTAGATTGAATAATTTGGAAGCTGATTTGCTAGCTAACGTCGCTTCATAACTTTTTCCTCCAGAAGGCTTATCTCCGAATGCATTTTTTATCGAACTGTTGTTCAGACCGTTCGTCCCAGACAACATCACAAATTGGAGTCTTCAATGATGATCAACAGATTATAAGTTTTTTGCATATGGAAGAAACTTTCCAAGGCACGGTGATCGACGAAGGTACCCATGACGAAAATCTTCATGACTTTACGGTAATACCAGATCCGAGATCTCCAGAATCTTCATCAGACATGGTAAACTCTATCCCAAAATCTGTAATTAGATTAGAAAAATTTTATGAACTTCACGACAAGTTCAGAAAATCAATAAACTGTAAAACGAACAGTTCCTCTTTGACACATGAAAAAGTATATTTGGGAACTAAAGACAATCCACAGTGCATTAATTTAGGGTTGGGGTGTTCTGAGCAAGAAAAAGTAGCATTTATTAAGTTGTTTAAGGAATTCAAAGATGTTTTTGCTTGGATGTACGACGACCTAAAAACCTTTGATCCTAACATCATACAACATGTTATTCCCATGAAACCCCAAACCCAACCTTTTCAACAAAAGTTAAGGAAAATGCACCCAAAACTTGAACCAATGGTCAAAAAGGAATTAAACAAGCTCCTGAATGCTAAGATAATTTTCCCAGTTAGGCACACACAATGGATCTCTAATCTTGTCCCTGTCAGAAAGAAGAGTGGTGAAATCCAACTATGTGTCGATTTCTGAAATCTTAACCGAGCGTCTGATAAAGACAACTACTCTGTCCCTCCCATGGAACAGATCCTTCAATAGGTATATGGTTCTGAAAGATTATCCTTGTTGGATGGTTTTCCAGGGTACAACCAATTCCTTATGTCTCCTCCAGACCAACTCAAAACCACCTTCCACACTCCATGGGGCACCTACACTTATAGAAAGATGCCCTTTGGACCCATAAACGTCGGTGCCACTTTCCAGAGAGAGATGGACATCACTTTCTGAGGCTTAATCAATCAATCTATAGTAGTTTACCTAGATGATGTCATTGTCTTCTCAAAAAATAAAGAAGATCATCTAGCTCATTTAAGATCCGTTCTACAGCAATGTCGTAAATATGGCATTTCTTTGAATCCTAAAAAATCTATCTTCGTAGTAGAACAAGGTAAGCTCCTTGGATTCATTGTATCGAGTGAAGGGATGATTATCGACCCTAAAAGGACTCCAGTAATTTTGAAACTACCCCCTCCCTTGTCCAAAAAGTCCATGCATTCCTTCTTAGGACAGATAAACTTTGTTAGGAGATTCGTCCCCAGCTTTTCAGAAATGGTGAGACCATTACAAAACCCAATAAAAAAGGATGTACAATACCATTGGGGACCTTTAGAAAGTCAGGCTTTTGATTCAATAAAAAAGACCATAATATACATTCCTTCTCTAATGAGCCCTGACTTTTCACAAGACTTCACCCTCTACACGTTTGCCTCCGACCGATCTTACACGGTCGTCCTAACTCAAAATAACATTGAAAACAATGAGGTCCCAATCGCCTTTATGAGTTCAGCCTTCAAAGAGGGGGAACTTAATTACCCAGCAGTATATCAGCAAGCCTATGCTATTTTCAAAGCAGTAAAACACTTATGATCTTATCTGTTGAAATCTAGGACGAAAATCATTGTCCCTTACTCAGCTATCAGAAATTTATTAGTACAGAAAGAACTAGGAGAAAAAAGGGAAAACTGGGTCACATCCTTACAAGAATATGACATAGAAATCACCCCAGCACAAATTGTAAGAGGCCAAGGTTTATGCAAATTGGTCACTGATTCAGCTGTAGGACAGCAAGAGGAAAATGATATGTTAAATCCAGGACAGCACTATCAAAATCAAATCTGCTGTGCGCAAAACCCTGTTAGTCCCTGGTACGATGACATAAAATTATACCTTATACATGGATCATCCCCTCGTCACCTTGATCCCACAAAAAGGAGAGCACTAAGATTAAAATCTGCTTCTTTTCAGCTGATTAATGGTATTTTGTTTCGTCAAAATTTTGATGGAGTACTAATGTGCTGTCTTGAGAAAGATGAAGCAGAAAAAGTCTTATTGGAATTGCATGTAGGAGAAAATGGTGGGAATTTTGGTGGAGACACCACTGCCCATAAAGTATTAAGAGCAGGTTATTACTGGCCTACCCTTTTTAAAGGCACTCATTCTTTATGTCGCAAGTGTGTGATTTTTCAAAAAGCATCCAGACGGATACAAAAACCATATTTCCCTTTGTAACCAGTTTTGGTAGACTCCCCTTTTAAGTAGTGGGGTCTGGATATTATAGGCCCAATCAATCCGCCATCCTTGCAGATGCATAAATATATCATAATAGCCACAGATTACTTCACCAGGTGGTCTGAGGCTACCCCATTAAAATTTGTAAATACCAGCCAGGTAATATCCTTCTTGAATTCAAATATTATTACTCGTTTCGGTATCCCTGAATGCCTAGTATTTGATAATGCTTCTTATTTTTCATCTCTTGAAATGAGTGATTTCGCTCTAGAAAAAGGAATTAAATTAAAGTACTATGCTAGCTATTACCCCCAAGGCAACGGGTTGGCAGAATCAACTAATAAAAATCTTATTAAAATTATCAAGAGAACGGTCTCCGAAAACCATAAAAATTGGCATAACACATTGTTAAACGCAATCTGGGCTAATAGAGTAACTCCTAAAACTGTTGTGGGTAACTCACCTTTCTTTCTCATTTACGGTAGGGAAGCAATTATTCCACCACATGTCCTTCTTCCATCTCTACAATTATCACAGAAAGTACAGGAAGAAGATTGTCCCCCTTTGGAGAGTCGAATTAACTCTTTGTTAAAATTAGAAGAAGTGAGGGCTCAAGAAAAGCGGAAATTCGATCAACATCAACTCATTGTTAAAAACTGGTTTGATTCCAATTCTGCCTCTGACAGAATTTTTGAGGTAGGTGACCTTGTCCTAAAATGGGACAAACCTCATGAGGGAAAAGGAGAGCATACAAAGTTTCAGAACTTGTGGTGGGACCATTTTTAATTGCTGAGAAATTGGGTCCCAGTTCCTTCTGATTACAGAATTTAGAGGGACAGCCAGACACATTTCCGGTGAATGGCCAAGCCCTAAAAAGGTACTTTGCCTGATGATGCTCCCTTGCACACTCTGTAAATATTTTTTGTTTTGTTTGTTGTTTTTTTTTCTTTGCTGGTTTGTTTTGATTTTTCCTTTATGCTTATCGGTCTTTCTTTTTGAAATACACATGCTTGCATCACGAGCTAGCTCAGACGAAGAGAACAGAAAAATTTCCCCTCTAAAATGACTGTTGAAAGTTGTTTAAACATCAATTGTGGTATTTCTTTGAGTTTGTAGCCATGTTGAAGATAACTTGTTGTTTGAAAAGTGTTTCTTGATTTCAATCTGCAACTGAAGGTATTCACAATCATCCATAAAAATTCCTTTTACGTTGTCCTGGTTCCTTAAGAGGACAACTCAAAGATGTCTCCCTGCTCTTGAAAGTCGGTTTTATTAACAAACTATTTCTAAATCTTAATGAAGGACAGCTAAAAAATTTCTCCAAGGTCTGTGACATACTAAGATGTGTTAAAAAAATAGAATTTTTCGTGTCACCCTGCTCTATTAAATATCTTTAAAAAACTAAATAAATTTTCAGAGAGCTGTGGGAAGTGCTTGTAAACCCGACGGGATATTGAACAGGTCTGCTGGCAGCGGGTAAATGCATGCACGACACCAAGATAACTTCGTCGGGGTACTGAACAGGCCCGTTGGCAGTGAAGCAATGTCAGGTAAAAGAAAATTCTCAGATATGGATTCTTTCTGACCTTAAATGTCCTTCGTTCTGATCTGAAACTTCTTGATAGGATACAGATATCAGAGTGGGTTAATTGACATCCTTGTCGAGGCTATGGATGTCTGCTGGCAGCAGCGGCCCTGTCAAAAATATTGAAGATTTCAACTTTAATATCGTGACTCTCTTTTGTTAAGATTGTTGTCAGTTCTCGTCTCTTTAAAAATAACAGTTGTCTGAAAACTAGAATGCATTATAATTATTTACGATGTTCAGACATCTTTTCGGTTGTTTTCGATTTGAAGTTTTTTTTCTGATTATCCTAATCTGAACTCGTTCATTTGGCAGAGATAACTCCTTCTCCCAGCGTGTCACCATTGTTGGAAGCAATGATATAATTACTATTGTTTGTAATCTGCCTACACATGGTCTCTAAATTTCCATTACTTGTCATGAGCATTCTCACTAAACGACACTTGTCACTTGTCGCTTTTTACATGTCTTCTTTTAAAAAAAAAAAATCATGACTGTAAGCATGAAAACTCGTAGTTGGAATTGACATTTTGTTTTGATTTGCGATTAAAGGAAGACTGCTCATGTGGTTCATTATAGAATTGTCATATTTTTGCTATAAACATGATTGTTCTCCTTGTTTGTAACCCCTTGGTTTTAAACATGCCTTGGTCACATAAGTGAAAGACATCCATTCATTAATATTTAATTGATATTGATGGAGTTTTGATTCATGAAACTTTGAATTATTCCATTGTTATTCGATGCACTTACCTTTGTGATCAAACTATGAATGCGCATATTTTGGTTTTAAAGTGTTATGATCCTAGTACATACCCAATGCCAAGGTGGCATACGGAGTACAGCATGCCATTACTCTTCTGCGTGGTCTTGGGCTTCACGATTTTTCTCCCACTCATGGCGATTAACGCCTCTGCCTACCATTTGAACTGTCATAGCATTGTTTTGTTGAGGCTCGGGGCTATGGCTCTGTGACTTTTTATCAAACCCTACCTGTGAGTTCTGTGTTGATTCCCTTCTGTTCGCCATGGCTCCAGTGGTAAGGATCGAGCCCAATGGAATCCAAACCTTGCTATCATATGATAACGCCAGGGATGTTTTAGAAAGGAATATTTGGCATTCGTTCATCGAAAAGTTTAAGGGTTTCAATCTGAGATTTCCCCAAGAGTTTGCATTGACCTTCGATGGTTGCAGAGCAAAGATAGGTGATGTGTAGTTAGAGGTAACTGAGGAGTTCTTAATCCAAGCCACATGTTTACCAACTGTCGGGAAAAAATGGTTCAAGAATGCAAAAGTTGAAGAGGTCCCCTGGACTTTGATGTTCACCTCACGGAAAATTACTAGTTGTGATCGAGGTATGCCAGTCTCATCCTTAAAACCTAGGTGGCATGATCTACTTGCTATTGTGAAACAATTCATTACGTGTGAAGGAAGATTTGGGTTAGTTTTCCTATATCATCTGCGATTGCTTATGAGTTTCATTGGCTTCCCATTGAATATGCCCTACTTCCTACTTAGAAGTTTGTACAAGATGGGAAAATGGTTTAGGAGGCAGAGATCTGATTCAAGTTTATTCCATCATGGTTTAATTAAAATTATCCTCGTGCATCAGTTGCAATTACAAAACGATTGTTGGGATGCATTTATTTCACGAAATGGCTTTGGCAATAGTGAGTTGGGACAGGTTGATAAGCCAATTATCATAGAAACCCTTATGAAACCTACCGCCTCTCCTCCACCACTCCTGCCCTGTGATCTTACCCCTAATAATGAACCCTCGACCTACCCTGATGTTACTCAACCGGACAATCAATCGGGTTCGCACCCAAAGAGTTGCACTAAAACTATTAAAAAACCCACAGGGAAGAAGCTAAAGGGCAGTGTCGATGTTAATTACAAGAATAAAAGGGCTAGTCATTTTATTTCACGATGTTCTCAAAATAAATTCAAACCCTGTGCAGACACAAACAACACAATTGATGTGAGTGAATATTCAGACTCGAAAATCGAAAGATTCCTGGCTGAAGAGGATCCTATGTCATACAGACTCTATCCTGACACACCCTATGACTATGTAAACAACCTGCCTCCATGTCTAAAAGGTAACCCAGAATTCTCGGGCATTCAACTCTGTGATAAACCTACCATTCGCGTGGACGATTTTCCAACCCTTAATGTTATCAGTGCCAATGCACAGTCCCTACAGCCACAGTGTGATGAATGTCGATCCTGGACCGACAGGTATTATATGGATGTGCCTTTCCTACAGTCCCAGCTTAAATGTTTAAACGACCAAGTGGATTTGTAGACAAACGAGAACAGTAGACTCCAATCCATAACTCAAGCAAAGGAGAAACGCATAAAAACTACAGGATCTGTCATTTTTAAGAATGTAGAGGCAGCAACAGCAATCGTAAACTCCAAGATTGCTTGATATGTTTTAATCCCATGATTTGAGGTATGATCTTTTTGAAGTTTAGCATGATGTTGTCACTCTCAATTTAGGATATAAGATTTGATTGAATAGATTATCTCTCTTATAAAGATTAGTTTTTTATGTCTATTGAACAAAATATGATTGTAGTTTCTATTATAACTAGCTATAGAATCGTAAGATTCTGTAGCCAGTTAGAAAAATTTGAATTGCTTGATTTGACAATTGAAAACATATCTAAAATTTCCCCATTTTCATTTGTTTTAAGGAACCCATGATTTCCAAGGAGATATGAGCCACTGTTGAGATCTCCCATCCATATCAACTCTATGTTTTTTAGTAAATAGATTAGGCTGTTGGTATTTTTATTCAGTAAAATCAAGGTGGTTGCATCCCCCATATTTTTTTTGAAACAAACTTGATCTTATCAATAGGAAACAGTTTTGTTTCCTGAAACTTATATAAACCTATTATTTTGTAAACATGAATCATCTCAGCCTGGGGAAAGACTATGGATTTTTCATTTACAGACTTGAATGAAATATAATACTCGTCACAACTTTAGCTTCTCCGTATTGTATTTTTATTCAAGTCATGTTTATTTCAATTTGTAAATATATTATGATTGTTTTCGCTGTCATGGTTTACTACAAGTTGATAGAATAAAAGTTTATATATTATCCATGTTTCATGTTCCAGATTTAACACACAGTAATCATTCGTTCAATTTGAATTAAGAGGTTTATCTCTGATTTCGATCAAATGTTTATACACAAGTTCTTACATGAAGAATAATCTTATTGTGGCTTCTTGTAAGATTATAAGATTACTATGACTGCATCTATTATATGTTTTGTTGTTATGATTCAAACTTCATCATTGTTGCTTCACATTTATTAGCAGCAATTTTAGGATCTGTCGCAGGTTTACCTCGTCAGATAAGGTGACTGGATGTTACACATCGAACAGATATTGGATGCCACAACAGGTCAGCCTGTTATTTGATTCCGTTAGCATAATAAATATAGAAGTTCCCTGTAGTTAAAATAATTTTTAGCATCTGTTATTTATTATGTTTAATTAGACAGTTTGATATTTGATTTCTTTTATATAAACATTATAAGAAAACAAATCATAAAGATTAGATAATAGTTTTACTGTTGTTTAAAAAATCAATTTACATTCGATTTTCACGGATTTAGATTAAAATTTGTATTTTGTACATATTATATATATCTTAGAATTAGAATTATTTGTATTTATTGTACATATGATAAGTAGAGTTATTTTATAAGTATTAGTTAGTTAAACTGTAAATATATATTAGATCTATATATGGTTTTCAGCGATTGTTATTTATTAAGTTATTGTATTTTCTTTAGTTATATTTTTCGCTTTCTTTAGGACTTAGATCGGCTAACGGAGCTGCTAAACCCATCAGAGTGGATTAATCCAAATGGCTCGGGTTAATTAGACAACCCCGAACCGGATTCACTCCTCCAGTTGACGAGCGGTCAATTTCGCCCGTCAACAAGTCTGAATTCTTTACTTGTCCTCCTTATATGGAGGTGATTGACTGTTTTCTACTCTAACTTCCCCTCTACCTCTGTGTTACATCTTTCTAACATAATTTTCAAAACTTTAACAGATGATAGATCATTCAGTAACTTCACACAGGATAGGAGAAAAATATGTATGGTACTTACTTGCACTAAATTGGGTGCTTCGCTGGTATGATCCATTGATAAAGGCATCTCGTACATTGGTATGTTATGAGTATGTTGCATGGTTGATGTAGATGCAACATATTTCTTGATGAACTCCTATATGGCCTCCTTGAATGTCTCATTTTTGTTCTGTGCATCAAATTGCTTATGTGGTTCAGTATTCTTCTTCACCCATTGGTGTTGCGCTGGATCCTATCTTACTGTGCTAGCTCTTGTCTTAGCTCCTTTGCGTGTGACTATGTTGATGTTCCTCCCATCATCTATGGATTCTACAGAAATACACTGTACATTATGATTGTTATGATTTATATTTTCTTTAATTTTTTCCAATAATGTTGGAAAGCCCTCTGTATCATGGTTTGTTGTGCGACAGTACATGCATGTTGTAGGTGGAAATGGACATTCTCTTGCATAATGTCTTGGATGTTGGAAATTATGACATACTATTGGACCTCTTCCTCTTCCAAATCCTCCTCTACCTCATCTTCCACCTCTATACCCACCTCGATCTCCTCGTGGTGTGTTGTACTGAGGTACATGATTATAGTGTGCAGGGTTATATTGTGGTTGCACGTTGTTATATTCAGGTTGAGCATTGTGATATTGTTGTTATGCATTATTATATTGAGGTGGTACATGGTTGAATTGTGGTGCATCTTTCCCTATCATCATTTCTTCTTGCACCCTATAGGTGTCTAAAGTTCTTTCCCTCATCAAGTCCATTTTCCTACAATCTTTTTCATCATGAACCATTGATTTACAAAAATTGCAGTATGAAATATTGGGTATTTTCTAGTACTTTTTAATCATTGGAAAATGATATGGATCATGCCTAGGTGTTTTAAAGATCTCGCACCATGGTCCTCCTGTTGGAAAAGGGTTTGGTAGCCTTGTTTCCATGTACTGCGTGAAATTTGGGCACTCATTCTTGTGGTGTCCTTCCTTATGTCCAGCATGTGTTACACTAAACAACTTCTCTTTTCTCTTTTCCCTTATTCTAGTTCAGTTGAAATGTGAGGTTCTTCAAATCCTCTTTTAGATATTCTATTTTTGGGCCTGTCTTCTGATATTGGTTCTCTTCTAGTTGTAAAGCTGCCTACAGAGCCTCTTCCTAAGTTTGAAACTTCTACTGCCTCAAAGGGTATTTCAGATGTGGTAATAGTGAATTCACAAAGATATGTATATGTTGCATGTCATTCATGACATACTTAAACTTACCCTCCAATCGTTTGAACCTCTGATCAATATCCCAAATAGAGTCACCGAGTTTATGTCTGATTTCAATCATCTCATTCATATATTGATCTTCTGAATAGGGCTTCTGAAATTCATTTATCAGCAGCTTCTTCACATTTGCAATCATCCTTGTTGTCCCTAGTGGATTGTTTACATCTAGGCTCATGTACCAATCCAGTGCATGGTCTCTTAGCGTGATAGCTAACTGCACAATTTTTGTGTCCTCATCTATGATATTCTTTGCTTCCCAGATATTTTCATAGATGAATAAATTATTTTTAGGGTCCTCAGATGCCTCTCCCTAAAATTCTAGTAACCTAATGGTGGGATCATGTCCGACCATCTTGAACAGCGATGAACTACTACCTCCACGCAGTGTAGATATTTGACTACTACTTCTTGAACCGACTCTTCCAGTTGCTACTCCTTGTTTGAATGTGCTTCCTTATTTATTTATTCCACTAAAATTTGGTTGTCTAAATGGTGGTGCTCATTTTAGTGTGTTAATCGCACATGGGGTTGTGGGTTCCAAACTGTCCCTGACATGGATAGGAGTTATTCCTTGTGTTCCCTCCCTTGGAACTCTTGTCTTCCTTTCATATGTCACGCACAGGATTTCCTCAATCTTCTCCAAAATCCAGAGATCCTCTACCTCTTCTTCATCACTTGCCAAGCCCTCTCTATCAGTTATGGCTCTCTTCTTATTATTCATCTTATATTGGTAGGGTACTCCACTACACGTATTTATAGTTGTTTCCATGATCTTCTTGATCTAATCTTCCTCCATCATGATTGGGTCCATGGCCTCCTCCTTCTCTCCCTTATCCCTCTCTTCCTCCATTTCTCCACTTCTTATTAGTGCTTCCCCCCTTCCCCCATGCACGTAGGGAAGTTTAGCTATCTGATGCCATAGTCATTACACCTTTGTTATATAGTAAGATCTTGATTGAAGTATACAACAATCTGATATACCTACCTATGGGTCCCTTTATAAACTCTTGCTCTGTTGCATTGTAAGACTTAGTGGTATCTACTGCAAATTCTGTGATAAACCCTGCAACAATATTGGCTAGCCATAAATCTATTCAATTCAATCTCCACGTGATTCCACTCGATCTCCACATGATTCCACTCGATCTGTCTGATTCGATTGTAGGGTGGTTTTATTTCAACCTCAATAGACACTCCTACAACACATGCAGGAAATCACAGAAAAAATACCTCATGCAAGTCGTGTTGACGGGAAAAATTGACAAGTTTTCAACTAGAAGAATAGGTCCAGTTTGGGGTTGTCTAAATAACCCAAGTTGTTTGGTGTAACCTTTTGTGACGGGTTTAATGGCTCTATTAGCCAATCTAAGATCCTAAAATAAAGAAAGGGGAAAAACTAACTAATGTTAAACTATAATATATCTATTCATAAGTGATATTTTTATGTTTTCTTTCTTTGCTTAATTACATTTACAATATATATATATATATATATTGTAAATGTAATTAAGCAAAGAAAGAAAACATAAAAATATCACTTATGAATAGAATTTACAGGTTGCAAGTTTTAATGGAAACTTACAAAAACAATGTAAAGATAATTGCTTTTGAGAAGCAGATAAAGAAAGCACATTTTTTATATTTTTTGTTTTATAATTATAAATCATATAAAACTTGAATTAACTAAGTTGTGAAACAAATATGCATAGGTGGTCAAAGCCAATTTGAAACTCTCATGTTTTACTAATACATAAAATGACAGAAACTAGAAGTAGGTGAAGCTAACCTATGATTACTTTGTTAAATGTGTCTATGCCTCTATACGAAAAAAAGCATCCAGCTACCCCACCTTCTGAAAGAAATATGCAGTAGGCTTATACTAAAATTTTCCTGAATAAATTCAAGGAATGTATTGGAAACCGAGATTTAAAAATAGAATAGGAAACACATATTAATTCAGTGATCTTATAATTGCGAATGATTACAGTCGAGAAATATTTATGTAACACAATCATTTTATCCATCAATTAAAAATCAAAGAAAAATCATGATATTAAAATTGATACAATGATCACAGACACAACATATGGAACAGTAAATCATGAACGACATCTATAGCATGAATATCATGGAACATAACATGTCATTGACACTAAATATATACAACACATTAATATTCCAAGATAAGAGAAAACAAAACATCAATGAAACAACATTCACAATGGTCTAAAGCCGAAATGTTATACGCTATTCCATTAATTTCTGAAAATCATTCGTCCATCATTGGTTCCGGGCCAAGATGCCTTTCACTTACAAAATGCAGAGTATTTAAATTGTTTTGAGATCTCCTCTTTCTATCCCCTAAGATAGGATAAGATCTCATAAGATCAAAAAATTACAAAAATAGATGGCCTACAGCCACTCATAACTTTGTTGATTCTTTTCAAAAATTAATAAAAGTTTTTCTTTTTTACAAAATAAATAGGAAATAAATACTAATCATCTAAATTGAAGATTTTCCACCTCATAAAATTAGCATCAAGATCTACCATCTCCTAAAAATGAAATAGGAACAAGTTAGATAAGTTATTAACAACTAATTACTAATTCTTTATTTAAAAATGACTTGGCTACAAAATCGAAAGATTGTGTAGCTAGTCTTATCTTGGCAAACCAAATATAATTTTAAAACGATTTGATTCAAAAAAATAACATAAATGTAATCAGAGGGAAAAATCATTTTACCATTTCAACCAACGACTAAACATGGATCAGAATAGCTTGGAATTGATTATGACATTAACATTGTCTATGTTTTTGATCACTATGTTACCTATCTTCTTAAGACGATTAGGTTGTCTCTCCTCATTTTATCTGAGGTCACGATTTTATTTTCTTAGTAATTCACTGTGAGTTGTGAGTGTTTTTAATATGAGCTTGGAGGATGGGAATATCAGTATAGTATTGTTCAATCCAATGTAGGAAAACCTCACATTGCACATGAGGAATGATGTGTTGGAGAAGTGTACAATCAATTCTAGTTGTATCAACATTACCTATTACATGAGCTTGACCAAGCCTAATGCCAGTGAACCCATCTTTACCCTCAAGACACGATGGAATATTATTAACAAATTCATATAGTTGAGTAGGATCAGATCTTTGACAATCTGGATCCTCTTCAGCCAAGAAATCTTCAATTTTAGGATCTCAGATCTCATTGACCTCGAACGAGTCGATCGAGCTCAAATGAGGTTTAGTTCAATTCCTTAAATTTCATGAAATAAGGTGACCAACTCTTTTGTTCTGAAACCCTAGAGCCATGTGTTTTTGTTTTGTCTGATTGCGAGATTTTTTGATATCGGATTTTAGAGTGGCATTATGGCAAGCATCTAATTCATGCATAGGGGTTTCATTCAACTTGGAACTAACAGCATGTTGCTCATGTGAAGACTGACTAGGCATTACCTCATCTCAAGGGTTTCTCTTTAGAGAGTCTAGCTCGTCATTTGGAATGTCAAACTATTTTCTTATCAGTGGTTCACCCGAAATAGGGGTTTCTACATGAATGGTTGTAGCGAAGCCATTTCTAATTAAAAATCCCTCCCAACAATTTCCTAGGATTGTCAAACGATGAATCAACAACATTTTGATTAAGTCGTGGTGAAAGAGACTAGAGTCGAGGCTCTATCTCTTATACCTTTTAGACATTTTATACAAGATTCTCAATAGATAGAAGGGAACATTTAATTGAAAAAACTATGAAATGCATAAGTAGTCGTATATGATAGAGAAAAACTAGACCATAATGACCCTCACAGATCACAAATTTCTTGAGGATCAACAGCAGACCATGCCATCTAACTTTAACCAAAGAAATAGGGATACTTTTTTCACAACAATTGATTTTCCCGGAGGTCATGAAGAGGCCCCATGGCACTTCCTGTATATTTGAGTTTTTGAACCACTTCTCGTAGGTCGATGGAAGCCCTGTGGCTTCACTCGCAAACTCTTCAGTTACCTCTAACTAGATATCTCCAATTTTTGCCCTACACCCATCGAAAGTCTGCACAAATTCCTTAGCCACATGAAGGTTATAACCTTCAAACCTTTTGATGAAGGCATCCCAACCTTGACCTCTTAAATCGTCGATTTCATCAATGTGACATAGCAGTGCTTGGCAGTGATTCAGCTCCAATCGAACCACAGGGGCCATTACAAATATGAATGGACTATAACAGGGACGACTCGAAATAGTTATGAGTTTAGATGGTAGGAGTAAAAGAAACCAATCTGAATGGATAAAATGGAAACAAACAAAACGAAGCCTTTGTGAAATTATAGTATGCACATTGAGGGTTCGGTCTTGATGCTTGACCATACCTGGTAATGAAAACCTAGTGTACAGAGCATGAAAACCTATCACCCATAATGAAAAGCATTATTATTTCTCTGTTCCAGCAAGGTGGATTAAGTACAGGGTACGATATTTGTGCATTAATTCTCATGGCTAGAACGACCATATTTTTTGCAAAGGGTTTAAATAAATTAACACAAAAATGTTCATAATTCAAATGCAAACCGACTACATATATAGAAATCAATTCAAAATTCAAAACATTCAAATGGTAAGTCATTCGAGTGTTAGATATAGAATGGATATAAGCACAATGACCCTTTTAAAAAGAATGCTTTGTATAGAAAACATAATATGAAGCCAAGTTTTCATGTTTGATTCACACTTTCAGTCATGAATCAAACATGAAAATAAAATGAAAACGCAAACTTTAAAGAATTAATGAACATCCAGTAATCTTCTCAAAACGATAATATTTACAATATGAGGTGAAGGCAGCTACAGAAAATGTTGTTTGTTGTTCAAATAACGAAATCGTGTAGGGTTTCCAACTGGTCACTAAACATGTACTTGTCCAGGTATTTTTGCGGTGTTATCTTAGGGTTTTTGTTATATTTCTGTGCAAATTCAATCTCCTTTGTTTTCAACCATCTTTCAATATCCACCTTCATTGGATTCCCCCGTCTGAACATTCCCTTCTATACTTTCATTTTATGTGTGATTCTTTCACGGATCCCACTCACTTAATACCATGCAGTTCTAGCCAGCAACAAAACCATTTGTTGGTTATTACTCTTTCTATCTACTTCTTGGATGAGCCAGGTTTAGATCTAAACATGTTTCCAACAAAACCCTCTAAAACTATTAGCCCTCCTAGTATACCATAAGGAAACACAACACACAGAATGTATTGAGCAGTCTCACCTGAGATAGTTATATGGGTGACTGCAATGCTCAGATGCTTGTAGTCTAGGAAAGAGCCGGGATATGGGATTGCAATTCATATTCTTAGACCTTGATCTGGTTGTTCTTTCTATTATTCTTAATATTCATTCATATGTTAATTCTATGCATGTATTCTACAAATCTAACATATAACAGATCTCATAGAATTACCCATTCATCCATTTATAGTCTAACTACTTACAGAAGGTAAGAATACAATCAATCATAACACATAACATAGGTGTTACCATGGTTCACCCCCTCCTGGGCTACGTCCACAAATATCTGGCTTCTTATTCTCTTTTATTTAGATTTCTATAATGTATGGCATCATGTGCACTACAATGTTGATCATACAATCACCAAGCAGGTTCCACAACCTCTGTGAGGCTGACTAGATCACACCTGGCTCATCATCATGTGATCTAGCTACTTGACTCTCCTACAACTCAACAACTTACAAAAATGGTATCAAATCTTATAGTAGTTCTTCTAACCAAATAGAACACACTTCAATCCCTCGACCTAAACCTCCTAGATACTTTTTTATATTAATTTTCAGCTTATCAGTCATTACAATCTCTTACAAAAACCATAACCCTAGCGTGGTTAGGTTTTACTGCATTTGTGCCTTGCATGATTTCCTCCTTTGCATGCGACTTCCCCTCGCACGTGTTTCTTTTCCTTCCAGTTTTCTTTTTCCCAATTACGATTTACTTTCCAAAAATGGAATTTTCCTCAAAATCGGTCTACGCCCAACACTAAGCATGTGCCCTCCTCCTCAAGTGCACCCTCTTCAAATAAAATACACTCACACACAAATAATAGAGTTTCTAAGCCTCCACAATCCCTCCATGAAAGGAGGTTCCTAAGATTCCCTCATCCATAGCCTACATCATCATCCCTTTGCTCCTCTCCCAACTCTCTTGGTGAACAAATGAAGGAATGACCCCCCCTTTGGCCCTATGCACCCCTCTTGAACCATCCATAAGGAAACCTAAATATGGATGGATAGGATCACCCCAAGCCATATCTAATCAATGGGTGAGATCTCTCTCAAATAATCTCACCTCAAAACCCACTTTGGATTAATTTTCCTAAGTTCACTTTATGTCCCCTCATTCACCCACTTAGTGAATAAAATGTCACTTTTGCCTAAAATGACAAAATTTCACTTTTGACTTAAATATCCTAAGTCAAAGTGAAATTAGACATAAAGTAAAAGGTACATAGTCTCCCCCTTTGTGTTTAGAGACTCACAAACACAAGGGGACCACTTTCCAAGGTACCCAAATCTCAACACTCCCTCTTACTGAGGAAAGTGTCATTCACCCCTCCAATTTCATCCCTGTAGTGGACATGGTTGCATGTTGGAAAATACTCGTTGAGTATGTTTGTACCCTAATCATCAAAAGTGGTCTATGACACATATTTTCTTGACCTTCCTAATATCTAGATGGAAGTGCATCTCCACATATCCAAGATCACCTAGATCTTGGCATCACACAAAATATCTCAACCTTGGTATCTCACTAAGGATTTCCACCTCCTGGAATCTCACCAAAGGTCCCTACTCTTGGCATCTCACCAAGAGTCACATCTCTTGGAATCTCACCAAGAATCTCCCTCTTGGAATCTCACCATGAGTTTCATCTCTTGGCATCTCACCAAGAGTATCTGGATCTTAGCATCTCACCAAGATCCTCAACTTGGCCTATCACTTGGACCAGTGAGGATCAAGCCTCCATATCCAAGTGAGGATCAAGCCTCTCTGGTTCCGTACTCACACTCATCAATCTCTAATGCTCTAAAATATCTTCACCAAATATCTATCTGCTCAACAATTATGAAACTAAAGTTATCCCAGGTGGACCAGTCACCCATGAATATGGTGTCCTGGAAACCTAGGTTTGCATCCCACGAGCTACAAAAATATCAATATGTGGGATCTCCTCAACTATATCTATTCACCAACCATTGGATGGTGCATCAACTAACAAAAAAAAACTGACAAAAGAACACTCCCTCTCAAACTGACTAGTGAACTCCTCCTCCTCAGTTGTCAATTATGTACCATCATGTTTCTTCTTCTTCTTCTTCTTCTTGGGACACTACCCAACATAGTACCCCATCTCTCCACAAACAAAGCATCTCACTATGCTCATGTCCCTCTTCTTCCCACTACCACCCTCATGTGATTTGGCCCCCATCTTGGGACCCTGTCTAGCACCCTTTTTTACCTTCTTATTTCCCTTTGACCAAAGAGAAATATCCTCATCACCCTAATATATACATTGTTGTCCTAGAGACCCAAAGTTGTATCTCAGCTCCTCCTGAATGAAGTAATCCTAGAGTCTCTCCCAACTGGGCATGATCTACCGGGACACAATGCCTTGTAAAAATGAACCCCAAGGTTTGGAGAAGTCATTTAAGGTTATCCTCACCAAAAAAATTGGATCCACAATCTCTCTAGCTGCTGCTAACTCATATTGGATTTGTGTAAGTATTCCAAGGTATGATGTCACCGACTCAGAATTGAGCATCAAGCTGCCTCTGATTTTCTCCTACATAACCATCTTCCATTTTTTATTTGGACTCTAGTACAACTTGCACAATGAGGCCCACATCTCAAAGGCATAGTCTTTCCCAATCAAATGGGGTATGATGTGGTCTCTCACTGCATCACAAATAGTCCTCTTCACCTTGGTGTTCTTCTTCCTAAAATATGCATACAACAAAGGATATGGAGCAAGTGTAGCAAGAATCACCACGGGAGCTTGAACTATATCTCATAGCTAAAGATCCTCCAAGACGAATATGATCCTGGTCTTCCAAGGGGACCATTTTTTAGCTCTATCTATCATGTCATCTGCCCTCATCTAAGATACCAACATGGCTCTCCATTGCAACTAAAATGGATGCTACACATTTCAAAAGAGTGCAACCTCACTCCTTTCAACCACAGGTGTGAAAAGAAGTTGTCCAACTATAGCCTCACTCCTATCAACACAGGTGTGAAAAAAGGCTATCCACAAATGTCCAAAATAGTCCCACAAAACTTCCCATTGAATGCTCTACAAATCAACAAAATCTAGCCACCAAGGCTCTGATAACATGTAGATTTTTTAGGAACTATGAGGGTTTCACAACAAGTCTATCTTTGACCTCTTGTTGGGCTCTAAGTTTCATCAATCAAATCTATCCTTTGCTGCATTTTAGGAAAACAAAAAGGTCTTCTCGAATATGCCAAGAAATCTTCCCTCAAGTGATGGTTATATTCTCTTTTAAGGTGCCCTTACAAGTATTTTTATTAACCAAGTGTTTATACATGCAAACCTCAAAACATATAGCACTCCTCTAGGATATTAACAAGCGCCTAATGTTGATCTAAACAACTAAGCATACATGAAAAATGGACACAAGTATTTTTGGTCAGCACGACCCTGGATAAAACCCCACCAAGGAAAACTAGTTTAGAATGAAAGTATATAAATGTGTGTTATCTCAAGCATGGAATACAACAAGGAATACAATACAATAGAACCTATACAAGTAGCAATCTCCTTTCGATCTTTGCTAGAAGGTTCCAAGAAGAATGTGCTCAAGCTAGTGTGTCCTTCCTTCCTTGAAGATCTATCCATTGAAACAATGCGCCCTTGATCCTCCTTTTCCTAATTGAGAATCCCTTGCATACAAATACGTTTTTGTGTTCCTCCTAAATGATGAACCTGTCAGATATGAAATAGCACAAGAACTGCTAGTGCCTGTTAATCATGAACCCTCCTCCTCAAGTGCACCCACCTCAAAGAAAATACACTCACACACAAATAATAGAGGGTCTAAACCTCCATGAGCCCTCCATGAAAAGAGTTTCCCAAGATTCCCTCATCCATAGCCTCCATCTGCATCCCTTTTCTCATCTCCCAACTCTCTTGGTGAACAAATGAAGGAATGAGCCTCCTTTGGCCCTATGCGCCCCTCTTGAACCATCCATAAGGAAACCTAAATATGGATGGCTAGGATCACCCCAAGCCATCTCTAATCAATGGGTGAGATATCTCCAAAATACTTTCACCTCAAAAACCACTTTGGGTTAAGTTTCCTATTCACTTTATGTACCCTCATTCACCTACTTAATGAATAAAATGTCACTTTTTCCTAAAATGAAAAAATTTCACTTTTGACTTAAATCTCCTAACTCAAAGTGAAATTAGACATAAAGTACAAGGTACATAGTCTCCCCATTTGTATTTAGAGACTCACAAACACAAGGGAACCACTTTCCAAGGTACCCAAATCTCAACACGATCTTGATGGTAAGGACTGAGCCAAATAAAACAAGCTTTATATTTTGAGGCCCATCACTTGTAACATCACTCGACCCATCTCTCAAACAACAAATCGATTATCACTTGGGATACCAATCGATGATTCGATCATGCCAACCAATTTTACCATTCAACCAGTTCTATCTCCATCGATTTGATTGGATTTTCATTGCACAAGACATTGTCTGCAGCCAACGCACCTGGTTACTTCAATTAACCAATTGACAAAGATGGTTTTTAGTTTCTTCATTCCATTCTTCCTTTGTAGGTTTGAGAATCCATGATCAATCCAAGGCAAGAAACATCCATGAGTAATCAAAGGCGAGCAACATCCTTGAGATTATTGAGTAAATATTCTCGAGCATCTTCAATATCATGAATCATCAGCTTCCACGAACAACAATTGAACACTTCTTATCTATCCATATTTTTTATGTTCGAACCAACCCCCATTTGTTGCTTCTATCACCTAGATCGAATGAAGGAGGCAACAATGCCACTATTTTAATCTTTTAGATTACATGCATTGAAGAAGAGACTACATTAGGGAAAACATATCCAAAACACACATGATGCTCAAGAAGTATTTTTGGGAAGGTTAACCAACCGAGTTTCTATTCCTTCTTCATGAGTCTTTATACATTAAATATATGGTTGGCATGATTATACCTACTCCAACTAATCCCTTGTTATGTTGCATTTATCCTTTACATATATTCATATATTCACTTATGTATAATGTATGATAATGTCTAATGTCTTAGTATGTGATGACTATTACAAGGGCCTAAGAGGCCTCCCAACACCCGACAACACTAAACTTAAGCTTATTTTTAACATTGCCAAGTTCAATCTCTTTCACACTCAAATATGACATGACCTTTGATAGGCCTTCATATATGTCTAAAGGAATGACCTGCACTTTAGCTACCTCGGCTTCCTGCAAAAGTTAATCGTGTTGATCCTTCAAGGAATGATCTTGTTGTTCATCAGTTTCCATACTGAAAATATGAGAAAGTCCTATTCCCAATTTGCAATTCTTGCTTTTGAGGTGTCTAGAGGGAATTTTTTGGATCCATTAATTGAGTAGTATTTGAACTCTGAGTTTCTGGCATTAAAATATGCCTTACCTCATCCCATGAATCTAGGTTGGAAGTGCTCTCTAAAATAGGTTTGTCTGGTGTTTATATGTAGGACTCTTTGCAACAATTATACCTTGTGGATAATGTATCCATCTGCTTGCTTTCTCAAAATATAATTTTTGTAACATTTCTTCAACAACATTTAAGGCACTTCTCAACTTGATCAGGAAAGGGCCATGTTGAACAAGAAATTTTGGGATACGAGATACATTTTTGGTAAAAATCCTAAGTATGGAAGAAGTGTGCAATAGATGTGCGTAGAGGAAGAAGGAAGACTAGAGAGTGAACATATAGGGCGCATTCAGGAGGACAATGACCAAAAAAGAGTAGAATAAAGCATAGAGCATAATATAGCAGAGAGTCGAATAAAACAGGAGAAGAAAGTGGATGAAAAGGAAGGATGATAGCTCAACATGATAAAGATGGAAGGATGTGAAAAATCAAAAAGAACAAGCAGTCAAAGTGAAAAAGAAGCATGCAAACGAAAAATCAAGTGAAAGCATTTGAACAACCAGTTAACTATAGTAGGCATGCATTGTAATAGGGTTTTGGGAGTAACCAAGTAGGGTTTTAATCCCTAGAGTGTATGTATAAATATGTAATGGGTCAGGAGAATAGGGGTTCCTGAGTGTTTTGTTCTCTGATAAGTATTATATGGTTTTGTCCTGTTATGTGGAAGATAAGAATCGATGTCTGAAGGTAAGAGATGATGCAGAGAGACAGAGAGGTTTGAACTACAGAACGACTAGGATATGAGATGAGAAAGATAATCATGAAATATCTTTATAAGCATAGTGTGCAAGCATGAAGCAATTACCAAATGCATAATAAAGAAGCTAGCCATTGTAAATGTAGCCCGGAGTTGGGTGAGCCACATTAAATCTTGTGTTCATTGTCTTTTGTGTGATTGTTTATGGAATAATTTTTATGCATACTAGAGTAGAGTTATCTTATGTGTATTCATAGGGAAATAGTATGACTGTTGCAGTAATAAGTTTATGCAGTAATTTGGAATATAATGGTAACATGAACCTGAGATACACTAAGTAATAGAATAAGAGAAACTATAGAATAACATGCACAGAACAGATAATTAAGAATGAATAGAATAATCGCCTCTCATTCCTTCACTGCTATAGAAACCTGGTTCCTATAGTCCCAATAGATACCTCAAGTGAGACTTCATCTATTTAGGCAAGTGATGCCGAAAGGGTCGGTATCTAGTGGGTTTTGTTGGTCAAAGATAACTCAAACCTAGGGTCTTACCAACTGTGTGCAACATTGTTATAACAAATTTTGGCTCACTCCATGCATTTTGCTTGGATGGCCTTCCATTTCACTCTGCAGACTTAAGTTCCCCTTTTTTTATTCACTCCTAAGATAAAAATACATATTTTTGTACATATACGGGACCTACCTGTTAGAAAACTCGTGTATAAGAAGGTTGCTCCACTACAACCCATGTACATCGGGTTTGGTGCTCAAAAAATAAAACATATGTCGGGTTTCCATGCCATGTCACGTGATCCATGATCCTTGACCTTCCATATACTGGAAATGCTATGATTCGACCCTTTAATTCCATTTGGAAGATATAAATTGAGCCATATCCAACCCTTGAGGAGGATCGACAATTCAACATTGAGAGCAAAGGTACTATGGAGAAATTTCACTTCATAGTGAGTCTACATCCCTTTTTCCTTGAAAGCCTGAACTTCTTGTGTTCAACCCCCAAGATCTTCCTATCTTGTGATGGAGAACCTCATTGACTCGTACATGTGAGTTTGCCTTTGCAGAGGATTGAAGTGGTGGAGGTCCATATGGAGGGACTTAGTTTCTCAGTTCCGATATGTGTCATTACAAAAGTTTGTCACCTATGTACTTATGTTGATTACATTAATAGAAATACTATTTTCTCATCCAATTGATATCTTGCAAATATTTGAACTATTTTCCATAGGTGTATTTTTTATGTATGTTAATGGATTATGCTAATTTATATGCTAACATTATATATCATCACCACATGCTTGTGTATATTGGTTGTTTAGGACAAGTTGGAGGTATAAAGATTTGGCTTGTGTGCTCAACGAGGGTATCCTTCGAATGTTCGGATGAGGTAGGCTTCTATCCTTCTCCTGTTAGAATTTAATTTATATAGAATATTTTAGATTAGAGTTGATTTATGGGTGTCATTTCGTCTATTGTGGTTCACCCCTAGCCATAGAGATATTTTCCTCATAACAGAATTGGCGACTCCACTAGGGAGATCTCCTTTTGGGGGTATTGAGTGTTTTTTCTCCATGATTTTCTCTCTGTTTGCCTAATTTTCCATGTCTCATGTTGCTTGAGACCTATATTTTGCTTTGCATCTGTGTTTCTTGGCTTAACCCTTGCCCCAGCTATGTCTTTTTTGCATACGCGGGTTTTTCCTTGATAACCACATACATACGTGAGTTGTTTATCTTTAGGGCGTGTATATAAGTGTATGTTCCCTGAATAGTCACGTACATCATCTCTTAAGTATTTTTGGCTAAGTTTGGTGTTTGTTGGGTGAGTTTTACTAGTTTTTGAGACTTCTTGGGTCCCTATTCTAAATGTTAAGTGCCTACAGAGTGATAGGAAGTTTTTTTATTGTTGAATTTTTGGGCGAACTCTTTTCTTACCCTGTTTCCCATTTGTTGTCCTTGAATACTAGTATGGGTAGTTTCTTCTTGGTATCCTGCTTGGATTGTCTCTTTTTTCTTGGCAGTAGGGTCTTCCTGTGAGGTTGTTATCTAGTCCTTGCATTTTCTTTTTATTATATCGAAAATACAAAAATATTTTTTTTCTTTCATTTTTCTTATGGCATTTTCACTTTTGGTTACTTTGCATTGATTTTGACATATTTAGAAAAAATCCACTTCATTGAACTTGTAGAGATTACATTGTGGAAACAACATTTAGAAGCATACCATCTCTTTGAAATTCAAGACTAGTACTTAACAGTGTTTTTATATTTTCCTCTTTTTAAATATGTTGAGTCATAATACCACCAGTTTCAAAATCACACCTTTTGAGTAAGAAGAAGCCATTAAAATTAACACTGAATAATTAAAATTGATTAGAAACAAATTTATTTTTTCAGGGTACACAAACAAGTATAGGACCTAGGGCCTTGGAATAGGATTTTGTGAGTAAACATCTCCAAGGTTATAAAACTGAACATATGTGTCTGACCAGGGAGTGGTGAAACCCATTGTGTAATTGGTTATGTCAGGAGGCTCCGCTCACACCAAAGTTAAGCACGAGGTCACATGAAGTTGGTTGCAGAGATAGCCCTCTAATACCTTCCTAGTGTCAAAGATATTTCTAGGGTTCTATTTGTATCTAGGGATATTGCTAGTGCCTTTACCTCCGTGAGAGGCAATGATTTCGAGATTTTGGGCTTTGTAACATGGCCCATATGGTGGACCAAACTTGTGACTTCTCACCTAAGCATTAGTTATATCATGGTGACTTTAGTTGCTTAACATAAGTAGCCACATAGGTTACTTTCATGGGTTATTCTGCAGGTACCCTGAGTCAGATAAGGGTCAGGAAACACACAGACTTTATGGAGGATTTCCTCTCCAGAGGGGTTTGACTAACTAAAATGTGAAGCCTACGAGGGTCCTTATAACTAATTCTAACACCTCCACATTATTGTTGTAGAGTCTCAGGCCCCTCTTGGGTGAGGCATACTTACTTTAGTTCAGGAGGTCCCTTTTAGCCATTATATCTTGTTTGTGTGCATTGGAGTTTAGCTTTATTTAGGAGTGTGTTGTTTGATTATTAGCTTGCCTTAGGATTTTGTATTACGTCATGAGTTTTGTACTGCTATGGTTGGTGGAGCCCCTTTGACTCCCTCAGTTAGCACTACCTAGCCCATGGTCTCTACTTAGTCCATGGGGACAAATCCTTTTGTATTTCTAAGTGCTACGTTGAATCATAGTCCTCAGCCAATGCCTTGGTCCTCTAATCCTTTCTCTTTTTGTATGCTAGACATGAATTTTCACTTGTCATCCTCTGTTTCGTCATCTTATGTGAATCATATTTTTGGGTTTGGGGGCATTATTCCTCCGTATTCTCCCTTTTTCATTTGGCGGGGGTCATATTCCTCAACCATATCCTATGGTAGGATTTTGGAATCCTCCTTCCTCTAGACCCAATCCTAGCTTCAATTTTATAGGATGAAGTGCTCAAATGGGCGGTCCTTCTACTTCTTACATCCTGTCCAGTTATCCTTCTTCCACTATGTTGGTTCCTACGAACACTTTTCTCATGGAGGACCTCCCTCTGTCCTCTGGTGTTTCATCCAAGCGGAGTCATTTTTATAGTATAGGAAACCCCTTGCATGGATTTCTTTCATTTGGGGTAAACATATATCCTCACATGAGTAATCCTTATAATGTCGCTTTCTCTTCACAAGTAGCTTCCTCAGTGATGATTTACTTACACCCTTTTATGAATCAATTGGAAGGAGGATACTACCCTACTAGGAAGGGCCAAGGTGTAAACCAGAACCTTGCTTGTCTTTCGATCTCTCATAACCAGTCTTTCCTGGGACCATGGTCTTAGATTCCACAACCAGCCACTGCAAGTCATGCTAGAAGAACAAGTCCAGTCACTGCAAGTCATACTGGCATTGAGTCACCAACCTCTACAAGTCATCCTAGATACATGTCACCAACCTCTGCAAGTCATGCTGGATACCTGTCACCAACCTTTTCTAGTCATGTTGGAAACATGTCACCAACCTATGCAATTCATGGTGGGGGAAAGAAACCAGCTGATGCATTTCATGATGGGGGCACAACTCTAGTCACTTATAGTCACACTGGAAAAACATCACCAACCTCTGCAAGTCATGTTGAATATTTTCTACTAGCCTCTACAAGTCATGCTCGGAGCATGTCACCATCCATTGCAATTCATGTTGAGGGCATTGATACGATTCAAAATCCTAGACGTATAGGGATTTATCCCAAGTTCCTATGTCTACTTTTCAAAGGAGGTCACCTAACTCGTTTGTGCCCTGTTGTTGCAGTGGTACGAGAATAACAGTTCTTGTCGAGTGGCCCTTCAAGTTCTGATTCATCTTTGGTTTCCCAACATTCTAATCCTTATTTGGTTGATACACATGTTGTGTCGATGAAATATTCGGTCGACACCACTCATTTTTTAGGGAGTGATGCATCTCTTGACCATGTTGTCTCGCATCTTATTCAACCAGTAGTCATGTTGATGCAATCTTCATCTGAAACCACTCTTGTTTTTGGGGGTAATGCATCTCTTGACCATGTTGTCCCTCATCCTATTCAACCAATGGTTGAAGAAGTGGTCATGTCGTTGAAATCTTTGATCGATCCCACTCTTCTCTTGGAGAGTGACAAGTCTAAGGAAGTGACGTTTTCGATGCAATCTTTAGTCAATCCCACTCTTCTTTTGGGGGGTGATGCATCTTTTGACCATGTCCTTAGCATTTCTAGTTTTGTACCTTCTGAAAAGGGGAGCTTTCCACTCTCTCTGAGTATGCTCCCTCCAAGTCCTAGGATGGTTTCCTTTGATTGGAATGATCTTGTAGAGTCTTTCCTTCCTTCTTCTGCACCCTTCTAAATAATGGGCATTTGTCAATGTATTGTAGATGAAGGATCCTCTACAAGCATTTCATCTTCCTTGGCTTGGAAATATTTGGGTTCTCCCAAGATTGTGTCAGCTACCAGTGAGTTGCTAGCTTTCGACAGAAGTCCTGCATGGGAGCCTTGGCCTCCCCCATGATATGCTTCTTAGAAAATCATTATAGAGTCTTAGTTAAGCTCTTTTCAATACTCCTTAAAAATGAAAATATTGTCGATTGAACTTGCCTCTTTCACACTCATTAAATGGATTTGAAAGGATGTCTGTTTTGGTATAAGTTTAACCTTTTTCCGAACCAAGTGGCCTACTTATGAAAAAATAATACTCTCATCAACATTGGCCATAAGAGTTCTCCTGGGTATTATTTTATAATTTTTTGAGCCTAGGGGACTAAATCTACGGAAAATGACATTTTGAGCTAAGTTGTAATTGCATCCCATTATCTTGCTTGCATTGTTGAGCCTATTTTTAGCTCTCTCTTTCTCGTTATAAGCCTCTTTCCCTAACAATTCTCATCACTAGCCAAGCAGTGCCTTTTATATGTCCTTTGTAGGTTGACATCCTTTACCCATAGAGAAAACATCCCCCCGAGTGTCCATGTCCCACATGCACTTCTCTGCATTGAGCATAGGTGTGTTATGTTGCTTGGAACTAGTTTCTTACTCGCGACACTCGTTTCCTCTCTTGTATCATAGCATCTATTTGTTTATGAAAAAACCAAAAAAAAAACGGGCAGGGAAAAAATATTATCTTCTTTCGACAACAGTCATGTCGCCTTTTACCAGAGCACAAAATCTTGAGTCCATTTCATCCAAGGTTTGTTTTTAGCATGAAATTAGGAAGCTGATCTCATTACTTCAAATTTACTCCTCCAACTAGTTATCCTTCAAGTCCCTATGGAGAGTCTCTTGATGCCTCCTGTGTCGCAAGATTTTGTCAACGATCAATGTTAAGTCCATGCTTCCTGAGTTATCCATACATCTCATGATCTTGTTCAAAGGAAGTTTAAATCTTGTGTCATCCATTCCTTAGAACTCTTGACTTTGCCTGTCGGCCATAACCTCAGTGTATCTCATAATCACATGAAGTTTTTGTCCTACCTTGCGCTCTGGGCCTACTTTCATCATTGTTAGGTAACCTTGAACCCTACAGATGACATCTCCTCATTGCTTATTGATAGGGGGGTTTCCCTTGTGTTCAATGACAAGAAATCTATTCACACATTGGGATTCATGTAGTTTCTTGGATTCCATTATCTCTATTGGTGGTTTTCTCTCCTTTGTCAGTAGTTTTCATTATTGGTTTTGTTCAAAGGGTCTCTTTTTTGTACTACTTTCATCTGGTGCATGCGAGAAACACACATGGTCATTGGTTCATGAACATTCTATCCATCCGAGCTCCTCCTAATTATCAAGTGATTGATTTGCACCTTATGTTGGATGATGAGAGATGCCTTAATGCTCTCCTTTCAATGGGTCTCCTTCCATAAAATCTAGCTCATCTATTCTGGAAATGATACCTAGAGTCCTATGAGTACCTAGAGGCTTGTAGTCATCAGTGGTAGGTTCCCCCGCTATCGACAGTTGGGCATACATCAATGTCTCTTGATCGATGGATTCTTCAAGTGTTCGACCTCAATGCTAATATTCACACTTGTCAAATGTACTCGGTGCCTTGACACCTACTTTCATTATCGGTGGGTTGTTTTGCATTTGTTAATGGTATACTCTAATGGTTGGTAATCAAACGAAGTCTCATTGTGTTCAAATTCAACTTCTCTATTCACATAATGTAGACTTTCACCTTCGGTGGATAGTGTAGAAGACCTCCAACTTACAGTAGAAGAACTCCATACTATGTTAATGTCTTTCATTGGGCCAATACCTATATGACTTCAGTGCTTATGGAAGATTAGATTGTACTCCAATGTATACAGATATCTTCAGTTGATTTTGAGACTAGACTCCATTGTGTCTTGTTCATAACTATGATAGCCTATGGAATATGTTCACTTTTTATTTCCTATTCATGGCCATGAATAATTATTTGACATATATCCACATGGATTTGCAGTGTAATTCACATTGGCATCCATATATACAAATTCATTATGGATTGTAATATTCTCATGAGTAACTATTACTTCCATTCGAGACTTCATTACTCCACTTCTAGGAATTATAATGTATTTTGGCCATCACGAATACTGCTTTGACCTCACACATTAGGGGGCATCTGTTATAGCATTTTTTTCCTCACTCCATGCATCTTTCTTGGATGGCCTTTCATTTCCCTCTGCAGACTTAAGTTCCCCTTTTTTTTGTTCACTCCAAAGCTAAAAATACATTTTTTTTGTACATATACACGACCTACCAGTTAGACAACTCACGTATATGCAGGTTTCTCCACTACATCCCACATACATCGGGTTTGGTGCTCAAAAATTAAAAAATGTGTCGGGTTTCCATGCCATGTCACGTGATCCATGATCCTTGACCTTCCATATACTGGAAACAATCTGATTCGACCCTTCAATTCCATTTGGAGGCTATAAATTGAGCCATATCCAAGCCTTGAGGAGGATTGAAAATTCAGCATTGTGAGCATAGATAATCTGGATAAATTTCACTTCATATTGAATTTGCATCCCTTTGTCCTTGAAAGCATGAAATTCTTGTGTTCAACCCCCAAGTTCTTCCTATCTTGTGATGGAGAACCTCATTGAATCCTACATGTGATCTTTCCTTTACAGAGGATTGAAGTGGTGGAGGCCCAACTGGAGGGACTTAGTTTCTCAGTTCTGATATGTGTCGTTACAAAATTTTGTCACCTATATACTTCTATTGATTACATTAATAGAAATACTCTTTTCTCGTCCAATTGATATCTTACAAATACTTGAATTACTTTCCATGGGCGTATTTGTTATGTATGTTAATGTGTTATTCTAAATTATATGCTAACATTATATATCATCACCACATGCTTGTGTATCTTAGTTTTTGAGGACAAGTTGCAAGTATAAATATTTAGGTTGTGTGCTCAACGAGGGTCTCCTTCGAACGTCTAGATGAGGTAGGCTTCTAGCCTTCTCATGTTAGCATTTCATTTGTATAGCATATTTGATATTAGAGTTGATTTATGGGTTTCATTCTGTCTGTTGTGCTTTTCCCTTAGCCATAGAGAGATTTTCCTCGTAACAAGCTCCAACAATCCCACTTATGTAGGCAGCTTGAAATTGATAGGCTACCTATGCTAGATGAAATGAAAATAATATGATATGAGCCTTTCCCTGATATATTCCAAGGAAAATATCCTAGGAGTCAAAAATACCGGCAACTTGTATGCTTCATGCTCAAAACCATACATTCTTTTGATAGTGTATTTTTCAGCTAGATACTAGTCTCATGTGTTGGTATCCTTGATTAATTGTAGCATCTTCTTCATTTGGGGAAACATTCTAGGAGGTGAAACAGTGTGGATCAAATTGTAACAATGCCTCATGAACTTATTAACAAAAAGGATAAATCCTTTATTGTTCTCTTCTATCTTTATTTCCTCAGTCCAATCAATCACAAGTTTAGGGCTTCATGAATCCTCTATTACCTTGACTCCTAAAATTTCAAAATAAGCAGAATTGTTAAAAAAGACCAGGCAGACAAAGTGAGCCTAGTACCTGAAAGACTTTGTACAATGAAAATTAGATAATTTGAAATTAATGACTCCACTTAGAAAATTAGCTTAGTCAAACTTGGTACATGTAATAGAATCAAGAGGGAACAAGACTGAAAACATGCCTAGAATAGACTCATGTACAATCTTATCATGATCATAACCTAGGACCTGAAAAATCATGGAAATGACTTGCCTAGTTATGTCAGGGAAAATGACATATTTGAATGGAGGTGGGATCGTTGGAAGTGGGGTATTTGAAGCCAATAAATTTCTTAACAACTTTTCCTTTTCTAGTTGAGATAATGTATGGTATCTAGAAGCTAGCGCATCATCATCCAGAGGTTCTTGAGTAGCAGGGTCATGGAAATGAAGTATTTGAGAAACATATTCTTTTGAAAAAAAACATATGACCCTAGAGCCATCTATAGAAGTTATATTCTCTTTATCATATTTATAATTGGAAGCAAACCACTCAACAAGCTCAGAAAATCGATGCATTTGGGGAACTACAGATAAAGCAAGGTTTGATTCCCACAAATAAAGATAATATCTGTCAACATGGGCATCAATTTGAGCCTTGTGAATAAGTTGGTAGAGGTTTGGGAAAAATAAAACTAGGTCAAAAAAATCACCCTCTATGTCCTCTAGATGTTGTTGAGGGGTAGGTTACTTCTGTGTGGTTTGGGGTTGACTAGGGCTTTCCTTAGTTGCCATTTTATCATTTTTACACGCAAAATTGATTAGATAGATAAAAAAACTAGAAACTCAAGGGGTATGAATTACCTTTCTTGATAGTTGAATCAAGTGTGTATAGGTCGCTTTCAGTGGTCATGGTCTAAAATAGGACGCCACGCTCGATATGAAACAATTACTTTCAATAAATCCGTCAATACACTTTTCATGATATTTGGAGCCACTCATCACTTTCCAATAGCTATATCTTTCAAATTTTGAGGACGTGCAAAATTTTGAGTGACATCACCGATGACATCAATAAGGTCCCACAGACATGTGGTAGGCTCATTGGTCCAATTGGATGGCTACATGGCACCTATGTTATCCTGAGGTGAAAATTGGTTGAGACACATGTCTTCCAGCTAGAGTGACTCATCATTGTCGCTATTACAGAGGGGTGGGCCCCTATCGAGGTGTCATTTTCGCATTAGACCATGTAAATGCCACAGTGTCAGGGCCATCTGTCTTGTCCTTTACCTCATGTTCCTTGTCCGCACCATTAGGAGCCATGTCACTTCCAACTGTACAAAGGCTTATATGTGGGATATTGGTTTTTCCAAAAACTGTAAGCGGTCTCACGTGCTCGGCTAGGTAGTTTTCCCAAGCCTTTGAGCGATGCAAATCCAACAAAATAATGTTGTCTAGCGAGGAAGAAACCATTCATTGCATAATGGAGAAATATTAACTAATTTGCAAGTCCATGATGCAAAATGCATCATGAACCATTTATCTTCAGGATCAAACATGTCATGATCACAGTTGTCGATCAACCAATCCTCAGTAGCACACTTTTCATATAATCCTTTAGTGCATGGTATTAGCATGCATATGCCTATTTAGTCCCTCGACGGTGAAAATAATGCTTTATATCCTCCGATAATCCCTCTTCAAGGTCGCAATAATACCTCTTTAAGGTCATGATAAGCCCATTTTAATGAAATTTAAGCGCTTATGGCCTTATAAATCCCCTTTTCCTCAAATATTTAACCCCTAGGGTTATTTATTCTACATAGAATGCTTTAGAAATAACCCTCTTCCTTAGAAACCTTATAAATTAGGCCATTAACTATCCACTTTGCTTGGTACTATTGAAAAATGTAATATTGTACTAACATTGTAGATGGATAGGAAGGAGAGATAGAAGAAATAATAGGAGATGCATTAACAACATAAAAATTTGTTGAAAAGATTAGTTAGATCCATTTGCAAGTATATGAGACATTGAAGAAGTCATAGGAAAAGTATAATGCCCAACACGATTAGCACAAAATTTAGAAAACATTCAAGGTGGGAGAATCATAAAGTTTGGTTGCATCGAAAAAAAGAAAGGTTGGAGGGTCATGGTAAGAATACCAAGGCTCTATAGTATGGTCCTTTTGAAGTATCGGAAAAGGTGGGTGATAATTCCTACAAACTCGGTCTACCCCTATATATTCACATTTACTTAGTAGTGAATGTGGAAAATCCGAAACTCTATGAGCCTTCCATGTTGGATCGGGAAAATGATGTGTAGGTCCTACATATTATAGAGGACTTAGCAATAGAAGCTGTTGCAAAGTTATTAGAAGATATTTGTTTATAGAATAAGTCTAGAACTACTAGACATGGGTAGCATGAACTTTAGCAAGTTGGGTTGAAAGGGTAATTTCTAGGCAAGGCCAAATGGTACTCCAGGTAGAAAATAGAGGAAAATTTTCCTCTCCTCATTTAGTAAAATCTTTTGGGGACCAAAATACTCCCTAAATGGGAAGGTATGATCTAGAATGGATCATTATATAATTTTGTATCTATCTTGGTACTTTCTAGGTGGAAAATTTGGAGGAATTGGTTTGTAGGGCCCATTTTAGGGACAGGTCCCAGTTTGGTGATTTAGGGTTCAAAAAATTCCAAAGCCAATTTGAGGCATCAAATGGCACTTTTTGGGGTCAAAACTTTGTGCGCATAAGTCCAACCCCTCGACACTATTATACACACTAGAATATTTCCAATGGTGTGAAAATCACCCCAACTAGAGTTCATGTGTGGAAGTTATGCCTCTCATAAGTGGACCTACCCTATTGACCACCATGGTACTGATTGGATGCCACGTTAGTCCCCATTACTCACACATGTGGGGCTATTTGTGTGTGGATTTCAAGAAGATTCTAGAGGGTCTAAAACTCTAACACTAATTGAGGGTTGAGGCATGAAAAAAACCGAACTCTATATAACTACCAAGTTATGTTAAATATTGGGCTGCTAGGAAAGGGAGGGGTTCCATTCTTTTTGTATTATTATTGCTCCATAGTTGAGCAAAGCATCTAGGAGTGGGACACTGAAAAATAATAGAGGAGGTATAAGATTTTGTAGCAGCCATTCAAGCCACAATGTCCATGGAAACTTCATAGTGAGAGCCCCTTTCTTTGTACTTCCATTTCATAACTGAGAAAAAGAGCATATTGTAGGTCATACCTTCTAGCTAGGTTTTCTCCCATATTGGGTTTCCCAAGTCACATATTCTATTCATTTGTGTGGATGGTGTGTTTATTTACTTGTTTCTTTCATTCAAATTTGATAATTCCATAATTTTGCGTGTTACACTAGTAATATTAAATCTAAAATCTAAGGTAATAAACTACATAATAAAATATTTCAAAAAATTGATAGATCTGTTTTGACAAAAAAAATCCAATGGAATATCCATGGAAGTTTATAGATCACAAACATGCAAGTATTCAAACTCTATCTGCTCCAAGGCATCAAGTACTATATCCTCCCAAAGTTCTTACCACTAGATGATCTATCATATGATGCAATTACACAATGTTTTCTTTTTCTTTGAACATTCCTATTATCATCCCTCACATCAAATGTAGTTTTAGGTACAAACATTAATAGTAAGTACGATTTCCCTCCCTCTATTCTCCACAAAACTTTTAATTTTGAATCTCAATCTTCCCCTAAGTGTCACCAAGCACTGCCATTGAATTCTCCTTCCACGGAAACTTCTATATAAATAATAGATATTGAAGCATTCAAATTATGTTTTATTCAAGTAACCATTGATAAACATTTCCATCGAGACAAATGTTTTCCACAACATCCATTAATATTTGAGGGGTTTATTCCAATTTCAATTTTTTTTCACTTCAAGATTTCACTCACTCCCCTTTTCAATAACAACATCTCTATCCCAATATCCCAAAAGCATAATTAAGCTTCTCGTCAAATTCCATTTTATAGAAGAACTGCTTGATTCCATCAATGTTCCTTCACTCTAGGAATGTTCTCCACCATGAAAAGTCGATCAAAGACAAAAAACAAATGAGAGACCATAATGTATTTCTCTAACTGCTTGACAACTCCAACACGTCAAGATTATACTTGATCTACCCTTGAGCTTGCACAGCTACACTTAGTAGCACTACACTATTTTTATTGATGGGTCCATAGATGGTACTTATGAAATAACTATATATGAAATGCACCAATAAGAAAGAACACACACCTCACATCAACTCAAGCTCGTAGCTTCAAATCTACACTCACTAGTCCTTGCAAACTCCACATGTGAGTAGCTATGCTACAACATGTTTGCTTTAGTTTTTCCAAGCTTTGGTCCACATGTCGTCTGATAATAAAGAATTATTAATAATGATAACAATCTATTTTCAAGGTCGCAACCTACCTAGACACCAAATTGATGTATAAGGACCCCTTGTTTGTGGGACAAGGGCCACCCTTTGTGCAACAATTTCACTACTTAGTCTACAAAGATGTACATGTACTACCCTCCTTTGGATTTGAACATGTGACCTCCAAGGAGGAAACAAACGTTCTAACTATTAGGCCCACATGTTCTTAACATCATGCCCATCAAATAGATAACTAGATTGGCCTCTAGGTCCACCACACTCTTGTGGCTTCCGATTACCTTTCAATGGGATAACTACAAGTGGGCACTACTACGAAATAATCAACTACCAAAATGACTACCTTCAAAATAAAAGGCATGTCTAGCTTCATTTGAACTTGTAGTGATGTATCCATATAGAAGCTCTTTCTCCAATATTACATTACCATTTTTTTTCGTGTTTATACCTTCAAAATAAAAGGCATGTCTAGCTT
>ML787191.1:486567-497062 GCA_009831015.1 Picea engelmannii
TTAAATGGATTTGAAAGGATGTCTGTTTTGGTATAAGTTTAACCTTTTTCCGAACCAAGTGGCCTACTTATGAAAAAATAATACTCTCATCAACATTGGCCATAAGAGTTCTCCTGGGTATTATTTTATAATTTTTTGAGCCTAGGGGACTAAATCTACGGAAAATGACATTTTGAGCTAAGTTGTAATTGCATCCCATTATCTTGCTTGCATTGTTGAGCCTATTTTTAGCTCTCTCTTTCTCGTTATAAGCCTCTTTCCCTAACAATTCTCATCACTAGCCAAGCAGTGCCTTTTATATGTCCTTTGTAGGTTGACATCCTTTACCCATAGAGAAAACATCCCCCCGAGTGTCCATGTCCCACATGCACTTCTCTGCATTGAGCATAGGTGTGTTATGTTGCTTGGAACTAGTTTCTTACTCGCGACACTCGTTTCCTCTCTTGTATCATAGCATCTATTTGTTTATGAAAAAACCAAAAAAAAAACGGGCAGGGAAAAAATATTATCTTCTTTCGACAACAGTCATGTCGCCTTTTACCAGAGCACAAAATCTTGAGTCCATTTCATCCAAGGTTTGTTTTTAGCATGAAATTAGGAAGCTGATCTCATTACTTCAAATTTACTCCTCCAACTAGTTATCCTTCAAGTCCCTATGGAGAGTCTCTTGATGCCTCCTGTGTCGCAAGATTTTGTCAACGATCAATGTTAAGTCCATGCTTCCTGAGTTATCCATACATCTCATGATCTTGTTCAAAGGAAGTTTAAATCTTGTGTCATCCATTCCTTAGAACTCTTGACTTTGCCTGTCGGCCATAACCTCAGTGTATCTCATAATCACATGAAGTTTTTGTCCTACCTTGCGCTCTGGGCCTACTTTCATCATTGTTAGGTAACCTTGAACCCTACAGATGACATCTCCTCATTGCTTATTGATAGGGGGGTTTCCCTTGTGTTCAATGACAAGAAATCTATTCACACATTGGGATTCATGTAGTTTCTTGGATTCCATTATCTCTATTGGTGGTTTTCTCTCCTTTGTCAGTAGTTTTCATTATTGGTTTTGTTCAAAGGGTCTCTTTTTTGTACTACTTTCATCTGGTGCATGCGAGAAACACACATGGTCATTGGTTCATGAACATTCTATCCATCCGAGCTCCTCCTAATTATCAAGTGATTGATTTGCACCTTATGTTGGATGATGAGAGATGCCTTAATGCTCTCCTTTCAATGGGTCTCCTTCCATAAAATCTAGCTCATCTATTCTGGAAATGATACCTAGAGTCCTATGAGTACCTAGAGGCTTGTAGTCATCAGTGGTAGGTTCCCCCGCTATCGACAGTTGGGCATACATCAATGTCTCTTGATCGATGGATTCTTCAAGTGTTCGACCTCAATGCTAATATTCACACTTGTCAAATGTACTCGGTGCCTTGACACCTACTTTCATTATCGGTGGGTTGTTTTGCATTTGTTAATGGTATACTCTAATGGTTGGTAATCAAACGAAGTCTCATTGTGTTCAAATTCAACTTCTCTATTCACATAATGTAGACTTTCACCTTCGGTGGATAGTGTAGAAGACCTCCAACTTACAGTAGAAGAACTCCATACTATGTTAATGTCTTTCATTGGGCCAATACCTATATGACTTCAGTGCTTATGGAAGATTAGATTGTACTCCAATGTATACAGATATCTTCAGTTGATTTTGAGACTAGACTCCATTGTGTCTTGTTCATAACTATGATAGCCTATGGAATATGTTCACTTTTTATTTCCTATTCATGGCCATGAATAATTATTTGACATATATCCACATGGATTTGCAGTGTAATTCACATTGGCATCCATATATACAAATTCATTATGGATTGTAATATTCTCATGAGTAACTATTACTTCCATTCGAGACTTCATTACTCCACTTCTAGGAATTATAATGTATTTTGGCCATCACGAATACTGCTTTGACCTCACACATTAGGGGGCATCTGTTATAGCATTTTTTTCCTCACTCCATGCATCTTTCTTGGATGGCCTTTCATTTCCCTCTGCAGACTTAAGTTCCCCTTTTTTTTGTTCACTCCAAAGCTAAAAATACATTTTTTTTGTACATATACACGACCTACCAGTTAGACAACTCACGTATATGCAGGTTTCTCCACTACATCCCACATACATCGGGTTTGGTGCTCAAAAATTAAAAAATGTGTCGGGTTTCCATGCCATGTCACGTGATCCATGATCCTTGACCTTCCATATACTGGAAACAATCTGATTCGACCCTTCAATTCCATTTGGAGGCTATAAATTGAGCCATATCCAAGCCTTGAGGAGGATTGAAAATTCAGCATTGTGAGCATAGATAATCTGGATAAATTTCACTTCATATTGAATTTGCATCCCTTTGTCCTTGAAAGCATGAAATTCTTGTGTTCAACCCCCAAGTTCTTCCTATCTTGTGATGGAGAACCTCATTGAATCCTACATGTGATCTTTCCTTTACAGAGGATTGAAGTGGTGGAGGCCCAACTGGAGGGACTTAGTTTCTCAGTTCTGATATGTGTCGTTACAAAATTTTGTCACCTATATACTTCTATTGATTACATTAATAGAAATACTCTTTTCTCGTCCAATTGATATCTTACAAATACTTGAATTACTTTCCATGGGCGTATTTGTTATGTATGTTAATGTGTTATTCTAAATTATATGCTAACATTATATATCATCACCACATGCTTGTGTATCTTAGTTTTTGAGGACAAGTTGCAAGTATAAATATTTAGGTTGTGTGCTCAACGAGGGTCTCCTTCGAACGTCTAGATGAGGTAGGCTTCTAGCCTTCTCATGTTAGCATTTCATTTGTATAGCATATTTGATATTAGAGTTGATTTATGGGTTTCATTCTGTCTGTTGTGCTTTTCCCTTAGCCATAGAGAGATTTTCCTCGTAACAAGCTCCAACAATCCCACTTATGTAGGCAGCTTGAAATTGATAGGCTACCTATGCTAGATGAAATGAAAATAATATGATATGAGCCTTTCCCTGATATATTCCAAGGAAAATATCCTAGGAGTCAAAAATACCGGCAACTTGTATGCTTCATGCTCAAAACCATACATTCTTTTGATAGTGTATTTTTCAGCTAGATACTAGTCTCATGTGTTGGTATCCTTGATTAATTGTAGCATCTTCTTCATTTGGGGAAACATTCTAGGAGGTGAAACAGTGTGGATCAAATTGTAACAATGCCTCATGAACTTATTAACAAAAAGGATAAATCCTTTATTGTTCTCTTCTATCTTTATTTCCTCAGTCCAATCAATCACAAGTTTAGGGCTTCATGAATCCTCTATTACCTTGACTCCTAAAATTTCAAAATAAGCAGAATTGTTAAAAAAGACCAGGCAGACAAAGTGAGCCTAGTACCTGAAAGACTTTGTACAATGAAAATTAGATAATTTGAAATTAATGACTCCACTTAGAAAATTAGCTTAGTCAAACTTGGTACATGTAATAGAATCAAGAGGGAACAAGACTGAAAACATGCCTAGAATAGACTCATGTACAATCTTATCATGATCATAACCTAGGACCTGAAAAATCATGGAAATGACTTGCCTAGTTATGTCAGGGAAAATGACATATTTGAATGGAGGTGGGATCGTTGGAAGTGGGGTATTTGAAGCCAATAAATTTCTTAACAACTTTTCCTTTTCTAGTTGAGATAATGTATGGTATCTAGAAGCTAGCGCATCATCATCCAGAGGTTCTTGAGTAGCAGGGTCATGGAAATGAAGTATTTGAGAAACATATTCTTTTGAAAAAAAACATATGACCCTAGAGCCATCTATAGAAGTTATATTCTCTTTATCATATTTATAATTGGAAGCAAACCACTCAACAAGCTCAGAAAATCGATGCATTTGGGGAACTACAGATAAAGCAAGGTTTGATTCCCACAAATAAAGATAATATCTGTCAACATGGGCATCAATTTGAGCCTTGTGAATAAGTTGGTAGAGGTTTGGGAAAAATAAAACTAGGTCAAAAAAATCACCCTCTATGTCCTCTAGATGTTGTTGAGGGGTAGGTTACTTCTGTGTGGTTTGGGGTTGACTAGGGCTTTCCTTAGTTGCCATTTTATCATTTTTACACGCAAAATTGATTAGATAGATAAAAAAACTAGAAACTCAAGGGGTATGAATTACCTTTCTTGATAGTTGAATCAAGTGTGTATAGGTCGCTTTCAGTGGTCATGGTCTAAAATAGGACGCCACGCTCGATATGAAACAATTACTTTCAATAAATCCGTCAATACACTTTTCATGATATTTGGAGCCACTCATCACTTTCCAATAGCTATATCTTTCAAATTTTGAGGACGTGCAAAATTTTGAGTGACATCACCGATGACATCAATAAGGTCCCACAGACATGTGGTAGGCTCATTGGTCCAATTGGATGGCTACATGGCACCTATGTTATCCTGAGGTGAAAATTGGTTGAGACACATGTCTTCCAGCTAGAGTGACTCATCATTGTCGCTATTACAGAGGGGTGGGCCCCTATCGAGGTGTCATTTTCGCATTAGACCATGTAAATGCCACAGTGTCAGGGCCATCTGTCTTGTCCTTTACCTCATGTTCCTTGTCCGCACCATTAGGAGCCATGTCACTTCCAACTGTACAAAGGCTTATATGTGGGATATTGGTTTTTCCAAAAACTGTAAGCGGTCTCACGTGCTCGGCTAGGTAGTTTTCCCAAGCCTTTGAGCGATGCAAATCCAACAAAATAATGTTGTCTAGCGAGGAAGAAACCATTCATTGCATAATGGAGAAATATTAACTAATTTGCAAGTCCATGATGCAAAATGCATCATGAACCATTTATCTTCAGGATCAAACATGTCATGATCACAGTTGTCGATCAACCAATCCTCAGTAGCACACTTTTCATATAATCCTTTAGTGCATGGTATTAGCATGCATATGCCTATTTAGTCCCTCGACGGTGAAAATAATGCTTTATATCCTCCGATAATCCCTCTTCAAGGTCGCAATAATACCTCTTTAAGGTCATGATAAGCCCATTTTAATGAAATTTAAGCGCTTATGGCCTTATAAATCCCCTTTTCCTCAAATATTTAACCCCTAGGGTTATTTATTCTACATAGAATGCTTTAGAAATAACCCTCTTCCTTAGAAACCTTATAAATTAGGCCATTAACTATCCACTTTGCTTGGTACTATTGAAAAATGTAATATTGTACTAACATTGTAGATGGATAGGAAGGAGAGATAGAAGAAATAATAGGAGATGCATTAACAACATAAAAATTTGTTGAAAAGATTAGTTAGATCCATTTGCAAGTATATGAGACATTGAAGAAGTCATAGGAAAAGTATAATGCCCAACACGATTAGCACAAAATTTAGAAAACATTCAAGGTGGGAGAATCATAAAGTTTGGTTGCATCGAAAAAAAGAAAGGTTGGAGGGTCATGGTAAGAATACCAAGGCTCTATAGTATGGTCCTTTTGAAGTATCGGAAAAGGTGGGTGATAATTCCTACAAACTCGGTCTACCCCTATATATTCACATTTACTTAGTAGTGAATGTGGAAAATCCGAAACTCTATGAGCCTTCCATGTTGGATCGGGAAAATGATGTGTAGGTCCTACATATTATAGAGGACTTAGCAATAGAAGCTGTTGCAAAGTTATTAGAAGATATTTGTTTATAGAATAAGTCTAGAACTACTAGACATGGGTAGCATGAACTTTAGCAAGTTGGGTTGAAAGGGTAATTTCTAGGCAAGGCCAAATGGTACTCCAGGTAGAAAATAGAGGAAAATTTTCCTCTCCTCATTTAGTAAAATCTTTTGGGGACCAAAATACTCCCTAAATGGGAAGGTATGATCTAGAATGGATCATTATATAATTTTGTATCTATCTTGGTACTTTCTAGGTGGAAAATTTGGAGGAATTGGTTTGTAGGGCCCATTTTAGGGACAGGTCCCAGTTTGGTGATTTAGGGTTCAAAAAATTCCAAAGCCAATTTGAGGCATCAAATGGCACTTTTTGGGGTCAAAACTTTGTGCGCATAAGTCCAACCCCTCGACACTATTATACACACTAGAATATTTCCAATGGTGTGAAAATCACCCCAACTAGAGTTCATGTGTGGAAGTTATGCCTCTCATAAGTGGACCTACCCTATTGACCACCATGGTACTGATTGGATGCCACGTTAGTCCCCATTACTCACACATGTGGGGCTATTTGTGTGTGGATTTCAAGAAGATTCTAGAGGGTCTAAAACTCTAACACTAATTGAGGGTTGAGGCATGAAAAAAACCGAACTCTATATAACTACCAAGTTATGTTAAATATTGGGCTGCTAGGAAAGGGAGGGGTTCCATTCTTTTTGTATTATTATTGCTCCATAGTTGAGCAAAGCATCTAGGAGTGGGACACTGAAAAATAATAGAGGAGGTATAAGATTTTGTAGCAGCCATTCAAGCCACAATGTCCATGGAAACTTCATAGTGAGAGCCCCTTTCTTTGTACTTCCATTTCATAACTGAGAAAAAGAGCATATTGTAGGTCATACCTTCTAGCTAGGTTTTCTCCCATATTGGGTTTCCCAAGTCACATATTCTATTCATTTGTGTGGATGGTGTGTTTATTTACTTGTTTCTTTCATTCAAATTTGATAATTCCATAATTTTGCGTGTTACACTAGTAATATTAAATCTAAAATCTAAGGTAATAAACTACATAATAAAATATTTCAAAAAATTGATAGATCTGTTTTGACAAAAAAAATCCAATGGAATATCCATGGAAGTTTATAGATCACAAACATGCAAGTATTCAAACTCTATCTGCTCCAAGGCATCAAGTACTATATCCTCCCAAAGTTCTTACCACTAGATGATCTATCATATGATGCAATTACACAATGTTTTCTTTTTCTTTGAACATTCCTATTATCATCCCTCACATCAAATGTAGTTTTAGGTACAAACATTAATAGTAAGTACGATTTCCCTCCCTCTATTCTCCACAAAACTTTTAATTTTGAATCTCAATCTTCCCCTAAGTGTCACCAAGCACTGCCATTGAATTCTCCTTCCACGGAAACTTCTATATAAATAATAGATATTGAAGCATTCAAATTATGTTTTATTCAAGTAACCATTGATAAACATTTCCATCGAGACAAATGTTTTCCACAACATCCATTAATATTTGAGGGGTTTATTCCAATTTCAATTTTTTTTCACTTCAAGATTTCACTCACTCCCCTTTTCAATAACAACATCTCTATCCCAATATCCCAAAAGCATAATTAAGCTTCTCGTCAAATTCCATTTTATAGAAGAACTGCTTGATTCCATCAATGTTCCTTCACTCTAGGAATGTTCTCCACCATGAAAAGTCGATCAAAGACAAAAAACAAATGAGAGACCATAATGTATTTCTCTAACTGCTTGACAACTCCAACACGTCAAGATTATACTTGATCTACCCTTGAGCTTGCACAGCTACACTTAGTAGCACTACACTATTTTTATTGATGGGTCCATAGATGGTACTTATGAAATAACTATATATGAAATGCACCAATAAGAAAGAACACACACCTCACATCAACTCAAGCTCGTAGCTTCAAATCTACACTCACTAGTCCTTGCAAACTCCACATGTGAGTAGCTATGCTACAACATGTTTGCTTTAGTTTTTCCAAGCTTTGGTCCACATGTCGTCTGATAATAAAGAATTATTAATAATGATAACAATCTATTTTCAAGGTCGCAACCTACCTAGACACCAAATTGATGTATAAGGACCCCTTGTTTGTGGGACAAGGGCCACCCTTTGTGCAACAATTTCACTACTTAGTCTACAAAGATGTACATGTACTACCCTCCTTTGGATTTGAACATGTGACCTCCAAGGAGGAAACAAACGTTCTAACTATTAGGCCCACATGTTCTTAACATCATGCCCATCAAATAGATAACTAGATTGGCCTCTAGGTCCACCACACTCTTGTGGCTTCCGATTACCTTTCAATGGGATAACTACAAGTGGGCACTACTACGAAATAATCAACTACCAAAATGACTACCTTCAAAATAAAAGGCATGTCTAGCTTCATTTGAACTTGTAGTGATGTATCCATATAGAAGCTCTTTCTCCAATATTACATTACCATTTTTTTTCGTGTTTATACCTTCAAAATAAAAGGCATGTCTAGCTTCATTTAAACTTGTAGTGATCTATCCATATAGAAGCTTTTTCTCCAATATTACATTACCATTTTTTTTCATGTTTATAGCTTGTTGGGGACACACAAGATGATCAAGGCTACCATCATGACCATGCAAAGTCTCCACCTCACTAAAGAAAACCATTGCTATTTTGACCAACAAATGTCTTCATGAGAGCCCATGCACCAAATCCATAAAAAAACCATGCCTCCATTAAAACATGCATGCTACTAGTACACCACTCCACAACAACAATGCTTCCAAGTTGCTTCAATACAAACCCTATACCCATATTTTTTTTTAGCTATTTTTAAATAAATAACATATATATTTTAAACTCATTAAAATGTCTTTATAAAATTTATTAAAATAATATATTTTAAAATATAAATATATTTCAAACTTGTATAAAAAATTTATGATTTAAATTTTTAAATAAACTTTGGATAAATTTTCTTAAGTTAGATTGTTTTTAAAAAGGGTGGCATGAGGTTGAAAAAGAAATAAAAGGGTTGGATTGAAGATTTTTCTTTTAATTCACATAACCCTTTTTTGAAAAAAAAAAAATATTTATATTTTAAATTTTAATAATAATTAAAAATATATATATATCTTTAATATGTAGTAGTTATTTTCTTAACTTAATTAATTTATGTTTATATTTTAAATATTAAATAATCTTCAACAATATTTAATAATAATTAAAATATATAATAATAATTAAAAAAAAATAGAATATCTTTAATGTGTAGTAGCTATTTTCTTAACTTAATTAATTTATGCTTATATTTTAAATGTTAAATAATCTTCAACAATATTTTCATTATACAAAATTATATTGGATAACTTTTATAGAAGATGGAAAAGGGTATTAATAGATAAAAAGTATATATAATATAACTTTTTATCTATTAATATTCTCCATTATATACATGGGAGGGGAACATTAATAAATAAAAAGTATATATATATATATATATATATATATATATATATATATATATACTTTTGATCTATTAATACCCCTCCCACAATATGGTGTGAAACTAAGTGAGATCATGTATAACACAAACCCAAAACATAAATTTTAAAGTACATATTCAATGTATGTATGTGGGATAATCAATGTACGCACCTATGTAGAATAATTTACATGGTGCATTCAATATATAACAAGATTATTTGTTAATTGGATTTATTAATGGTGATTGAAAAGAGTGTTATTTTCTCCACCTATAATTAATTTTATAAATAAAATGTTAAATTTTTAATAATATATTGTTATATTAATATTGAACTTAGTACTTTGTAGGTTTCTTCACATATCTATTTTACAAAAATAATATACAAAAATATTCAAAATACAAACACATATATTGACAAAATTTGTAATATATATAATTTAATGAAAATTTATTCCAAACACATCTCACATTAATAATGATGATAAAACTCAATTTTAAAAAAATAACTAAATTGTTTTTTTTTTTGAAAAATACATACAAAGTAGCTTATATAGTTGAAAAACAAGCATAGTCCTGAAACAAATCAAACAGAGTAAAGTGATTTGTGTAGTTTCACATTTTCAAAAAGAAAAGCACAAATAATAGTGAAACTGCTGTTTCTAGAAAACAAACAAAAAAACACAATAACCTACATAAAACAATGTCACAAAGACAAAATTTGTAATATATATAATTTAATGAAAATTTGTAATATATTGACAAAATTTGTAATATATATAATTTAATGAAAATTTATTCCAAGCACATCTCACATTAATAATGATGATAAAACTCAATTTTAAAAGAATAACCAAATTGTTTTTTTTGAAAAATACATACAAAGTAGCTTATATAGTTGAAAAACAAGCATAGTCCTGAAACAAATCAAACAGAGTAAAGTAATTTGTATAATTTCACATTTTCAAAAAGAAAAGCACAAATAATAGTGAAACTGCTGTTTCTAGAAAACAAACAAAAAAACACAATAACCTACATAAAACAATGTCACAAAGAAAAAGACAGCATTCTATAATATTGGACAATGTTAAAAAACAAACAAAAAGTATGGTGAAACTGCCTTTTCTGGCATCCCAGAAAAACACACACCGGAAAGAAACTTATATGGGTGGGAAGGTTTACATGGTACTTGTCATTTGATAATGACAGATAACTTAACAAACAATAAATTATATTGATTTACTTCA
>ML787192.1:0-24184 GCA_009831015.1 Picea engelmannii
TCTCATTCTCTTTCTATTGCTTTCAGTTTGCAGATTTTCAGCATTTAATAAACACACTAATGCTTTTGAAAAATCAAACTGCAAACTAATGATAAGCATTCATAGTTTTTACATGCACATATGTTGAGATCCGACGGATCACTAGTTTTTTGGTTTTCCTACTGTAAAGACAAGGCTATGTTGGCCTTCCCCCAATTTAGGTGTCAGATCATATGACAATGGTCTCTGTGTTTTAGCTATTTTGAAGATAGTTCATGGTCTTACTTTTGTTGTTGCTCAAAGACAATTTGGATCAAGAAATTGTTTTTTGTTGTTGGTCTGGTTTCCCTAGCGAGAGGTCGGTAGCTCAATCTATGTGATATTTTTCTCTATTAATATAAAAACTTCACCAACTAGCTTATAAAAATATATATATTGGTTCGTGCAAAGGTTTCTTTGAAGAATAGTATTGTAGTTTGAAAATCATAGTTGGTTACGAATTTTAGACTATGGACATATAACTTTCTATGTAAGAAACACTTCAAAGTAAGGTAAATTTGCAATGTCTTATTCGAAGGAAAATGCTTCTTAGGTCGAAAAGCAAAGGTATCATAAACAGAGTCACTTGACACACACCTTAGATGCAATCAATTAAGGAACAAGATAAAAATGGTGTTGTTTAATAATGCAAATGACATAAACCCAGTGAATATTGAAGCCGACCTTACTTTGTCTCGTGATAGATGATTTTGAATTATTAGTGGAGAGCCAATGCCCCTTGTAAGAGAATTTATTTATGACAACCTGTATACTAGGTGTTAGAAATGAAAGAAGACTAACATTTTGGAAAAAATACAAAAAACAATGCTTTCAAACATGCATGGTGGTGAATGGTGGGTAAAGCCATTTAAAATTTCATCAACTTCAAAACAATTTTATTTTACATTTAATGAAAAGGGTTTGATAAAAATAAGAAAAAACAAAAGAATGATAGCATGATAGAGTCGGCGACCTTACTATTAAGGATTTAAAAGAAACTTACTTCTCCCCGAAAATAATAAAAGAGTAAGTTAATCTTGTAGTGGATGAATCCTCTTTGTTACCAAAAATATAATAACAATCTAACAAAAATTTCATAAATAAACAGAGTCAACAGAAATTTAAGAGATGACCATAATTATACCATGATTTAGGACATATGCAAGGTGGAACAATACTCTTAAGAAATAACCAAAGTCAACAGAAATTTAAGAGATGACCAGAATTATACCATGATTTAGGGCATATGCAAGGTGGAACAATACTCTCACGACAATGTCCAATTCCAAATTCACCCAAAACATGGAAAAAGAGTTATAAATCTATAAAAATTCTAACTTTTTATATTTTCATATTTTAAGAACTAAAAAAAATCATAAAATTAAATAACTCGAAACACGTTAATACATTAATGAAATAAAAAACTTAATTTATTATTAAAAAATTATATATAATAAATTATCATTATACTCATTTTGTTTTGCCTAAATAATAACTAAATATATAATAAACCATCATTATACTTATTTTGTTTTGTTCAAAAGTAATAATTAAATTTCAATATATATTCACAACTTATTATAAAAATATATTTATTTAACTAATTTATCAAAATTATAATTTAATAATAAAAATATTACATAATTAAATAAAAAAACAAAAAAAACACATGTGAAAATGATCATAAAAAGTGAAACCCCAAAGTCAGGACTAAACTTTGTACCGTAAGTGAATTGATTTGCTTCGAGATAAAGTGTTGAAAGATAGTTTACTCAATTTAGTCAACAAATAGGTAGATGTTGCACTGTAGGGAATTTACTACATTGTGACAGCATATCACTTTTGAAATGAACATTCAATCTTGCTGGCCAAACTATTGACCTCAAACCAAATATTTTCCACCTAAGAAGAAAGTTCCAATTTATATAAAATACACCTCTTTGCTTTACTTCCTTCCCCATATATATATATATATATATATATTTCTGTTTTTTTTAACATTGAGTTTCAAGTTCCTATTTATTTAAATATTAATATAATGTCAATATTAATTTATTGAATTTAAAAATATATTTAAAAGATAAATTAAAAAATTAAGAAGATTTATATTTTAATAAATATTTTGAAATTGAAATTTAGATATATACACAAAATATATTTTTAAAATGTATTTTTTATTTTCAATCTTCTTAATATTATAAAAATGACAAATTCTTTTAACTAATAATATTTTTAAAATTATTCCATATCATATTTTATTATAAAATTTGAAAAAAATATTCTTATATTAATAATATAATTTATTAAATATTATAGGATAAATATGAAAAATAACAACAACAAAAAAACAATTATAAACACATACAAACTATATAATTACATAAAATGGAACATTGTACATCGTATCTGTGGAACATTTGATGGGTTATCTTATATGGGAAAATGTGTAAGGAATGTCTTTATGGAAAATATCATCAAGTTGACAAACAAACTTCAAAGGGATAGAATAAGTATGTTTCAAAGTGATGTGGTTCCAACATGACTATGAGTTTGGAACTTTGTTTCTAATATGTGTATGTTATCACTTCAAAGTTCCAAGGAGGGAGACTTTTTGTCTCGTGCTTAATTTTTGTCATTCCTTATCAAGAGGCTACAAATCATTGTATGTGAATGATTACATGGTTTGATTTGTATGTCAAGGATTACATGGCATGGTTGGTTGGTTCATGTATATTACTTGTAATAGATTCAAGGGGTGTTCATACTTATTTTTTTAAATAACAAAATGTCCTTACATTCAAAGTGTTCATACTTCTTTTTTTAAATAAGGCTACTAGGTAGCATATACTTGCCAAATATAATAATGAAAGTATTGTTTAAGGAGATAGGAAGACAAAGAGTAGGCATGAAATGACTAGATGGCAGAAATATTTATTACAATAACATTGGGGGAAGTGAAGGCAACAATAAGACTTCAAAGTTTTTGACCAATAAGATATGAGATAAATAAGATTTAAAATTTAAAATTAATTATTATTTTTTATAACTTTAGATAAAAGGGTGTATATTTTATGATCAACCATAAACTAATAGAAAGTCGAACCTAACTCAACACTATATACCATGCCTATCGGCAAGTATAATAACAAAATGTCTTTTTGTTATTAATTTAAGGGTTTAGAATAAATGGTAAGAAATGATGAGTTTTTTTTGGAGTATATTTTTTTGTTATTAATTTAAAAGTTTAGAATAAATGGTAAAAAATGATGAGTTTTTTTTAGAATAAAGTGAAGTTTTATATGTTCTCTTTAAAGTGGCGATAATATATATATATATATATATATATATATAATTATCAAGGTTTGTTAAATGATATATTTAATTCACAACCTTAAAGTGGAGATATCAAAAGATAGAAATTGTTAAGGTGTTGGGTACAGAGAAGTAGTGGTTGAAAATGTGAAGTATGCATAATATTTTGTGTACATACATTTTTATGTTAAAGCCTATTAAAGTATTGAAAAATCACACCTTGGGTAATTGGTGAAGCCATTTTTCTTGTGTGAGAGAGGTGCAAGCTTCCAATTTCTTCCACCTCACATTAAACTAAATATTTGAGCTACTTGAAGTTCGTAGCTCCATATATGTTATTTATACAATTTAAAAAAAAAAAAGTGTGCCACCTTAGGTAGTCCATATTACCCTTGTCATGGCATGCATTTGCAAAATGGGTGAAGATAGTGATTGTGAGGCGTAGCATGATGATCCAAATTGGATCCTAATTAATTATCTTTGTAAACTTTGTAATAAGCATTTATTTTTTTTGGCAAAGTTGAGTGAACAGTCCAAAATTCTCTTGACTTGGAAGATGAGGCAAACCATTGTGATGGTTGAGCTCCCAAGGCAACCCATTAAATATGAAGGCTATGAAGAATTCAAGGAAGAGGATAACAAGAGGGCTTGAGAGTAAATATGGAATAAGGGCAATAGCATAATATGAAGGACGCAGAAGAAGAAACATATTTGAAGATCAAAGGTTGTCTCTGAGACAAGGCCATCTACAATGTTGCCTATGAGTAAGAATGTTTTAAAACTCTAATTGAGAATGCAACTTATCCTTTGTAAAAAAATCTTAAACTTACAAAATCTCCACCGAATGTTGGTTTTCATGTTTGGATTTCCAAGTTAAAAGTTTTGTGTGTGTGGTGCATTTAATTTCTATGTGGTTGATCAACTACTCTGTGATTGATTATTCGTTATGTGAGTGCTTTAGTTTGATGTGATTTCTTGTTGTTTAAAATTACATCGTACATCACTTTTTTCATTGAGAATGAATCACCATTGGATCGTTGGTTGATCTCCACATATGAGTTATCACTTTAATAAAATCATGTTGGCATCCATAGCCCCATCTCTCAATTCTTCGATTGCTACTATAATTAGTTACAAAGCTAATTTTCATTGATTATTTGTTGATACAACAAATGTTTAGTAACCTCAACTAATCACGCAAATGATCTATTTGTTGGAGATTTCTTAATGTGTAAATCATATCTATCTAGAATTTCCTTTAAGAATAGCGTTGGTGTAGCCATCCTCTACATTCCAAGCCTCTACGCAATGGTGATATCATCAATTTTACCCCAGATTAATAAAGTAATGCTGCCACAATTCCCCTTATATCATTCACCCTCTACAACCTCTTGATCGATTGATGGAATCGTTGGATTTAGTTTTTATCTACATCGATTTTCATACAAACAATTAGATATATATACATTGTTTGAATCAATTTTAATGATTAGACATATTTACGATTGATTAAGCATTGTATAAACATATTCAAATAGGAGCAATTACAAAGTATATTGCCACCAACCGATGTTGAATGGTTTGCAATTACAAATTAAAATGTTGGGTTTGAAGCTATAGAGACAAAGTGTATTCAACTATCTTAAAAGATTTGTAATTGAGTTGGGTTTGACGCCTTAAAATAAACAATGTAGAGTCATGCATTCATCCTTGTTGGTGAGTAATTGCAATACTTGTCAAGACATAAAATAATTTCCACACTTGCATGAGGATTTGTATCGGTGAAGCGTGTGGGCTATAATCCCATCGTCTATGAATCCCATCGTCCATGGATCACATAAAGTTATGAAAAATCTATTTCACTCATTATGCATCCACCCTACCATGTGGTGGTCTTAACATGAGTGTCATAGGGCAACTGTTCTCAAATCAACATGGAACTCAGTCGTACAATTATAATGCAATGACCTACTAATGAGGAACTACCATATGAGCCGAAAGGCAAATCCTTACACACAATGGATAAATTTCTTGCAACTTCATGGTGTGCCTAGTGATATTTATCTTCACCCTCACAATATTAGAATTGATTTAAAGTCATTAACTTTTTAACAATATTTTCATAACATCTTTTAAGTTATGTGTATAAAAAATGTAAATGAATTATATATTTTAATATAATTCGAGTAATTTTTTTCCTGGAAAAAAAGTTATGTGTATAAAAAAATAGAAAAAAAATTGAAATGTCTATCTTTTATATTTATAAATTTTTTTTAAAATCAACTTATATCTAATAATACTATAATATTATAATTATTATTCTTATATACTTTTAATTTTATTCTCATTATTATACGAAGACTTTTGAAAAGAGATAAGAATCAAATTCTCAATATTAGGAAAGAAAGGGACCCAATCCATGTGACTCCATTGAAAATGGGAAAGTAAGCATAAGCATGTGTAACAATGATTATAAAAGTGTTAAATCAAGTAGTTAGTTTGACCAAAATTATATATGTAAAACAATCAAACCCAAAACAAATGTTGGTGATAATAATTGCAAAGGTATTTACTCAAGAGAGAAAAATAAAAAGAAAGTAAACACAAAAAATATAAATTAATTAAATATACATGAAAAAATTGCGGAAAAAATCTTGAATACTTTCTTACATTCATGAATGGTATGCGTACAAACCCAAAAATATTGGTTGCAATTTCTGACTTGGACTCGATATGGACATCAATTAAAGTATGTAATAAAATTAACTGACCCTAATTTCTTGCATGAAACCTAAAATGCTCAACAATTCGAATTAATTTATCATTAAAATAAAAACATATATATAATATATATTATACTTCATAAATGTGAATCACTTATATTTTCAGATTAAACATTAATAATCTCTTAAAGTAAGTCAGGGTAATGGACTTTTTTTTTTTTTAATTTTGTAAATTGTGTGATGTGGATGCTGTATGGCGAACATTTTAGAACCATTTTTATCATTTAGAAAGTTTTTTTTTTTTAATTATTTTGTTTATTTTAATGATATTTAAGTTAAATTTAAATATACAAATAATAATAATAATAATTTAATTAAGTAATTAAAATGTTTATTTATTATATTAAAAAAATAAAATATATTTTTATAATATAGTATAAATATGATATATTATATTTTATATAATATTTAAAAAAATCAAACCAATTTATGTTTTTTCGGAAAAAAAAAACTTAATTTTATTCATCCAAAGAGAACTAAATTATATTTAAATGCGCCTAAAGCATGCCCCAATCAAGGATAAATAGAGTAGAAAAAGGTAGCCCGAGAGGGCTCAGAGTTAGCTACAAAGCCACTGAGTACAGTTACAAAAATATGAATTGGGAAACACCTTACAACTAAAGGGAAAAAGCCAGAAACTGCATGCCCAAGAAAGGACCTCAAAATGTTGATCCAGATCCACATCAACACTGCACGCCCAAAGATGGACGTCAAAGTTTTGACCTGACCAAGGGAAGCCAAAAATTACACACCCAAGAAAGGACCTCAAAGAGTTGATCCAACTCCACAAAACAACATTGCATGCCCAAAAGATGGACCTCAAAGCACTGACCCAACCACCGAAAAGAAGCAGAAACCCCAGCAACCGCTACAAAATCCGCTCATGGGAAAGTGCGGCCACCGAACAACCAAGCCAGGACAGAACCAGTAGCACTCCATTTGGCATGCACCGGGTCGATCCTATGGGGGCAGCAGACAGGTGTCAAGGAAACGAGCAAACCCATCCACATCAAGGCCACAAGCCGCACAAACAGTCCCAAAGGCAGCACACCAAATCCACCCAAGACAAGATTTGTTGCAGGAAAGAGAGGAAAGCGGGGGCACCAGTGGAAAAGAACGAAGAAACAAGGACCAGATCCGCTCCCAAGAGAGCGTGTCCACCGGAAAAAAGTTGGATCCGCTCCAGAGTCGGTGCGACCACCACCAGAGAGAACACCCAATGCTCATCGAGCTCGTGGGGAGGGGGATGCGGTTGTAGGAGGAGGAGTTGACTGTGGACTGGGCTGCAACTAGGGAAACCCTAGCTGCAAAGCTCGTCCTTCAATATCATCCAAAATCAAATCAATTATTATTTATATAAATTTATTTATTTTAATAAATATTTTGAGTATTAAGGAATTTAAACATTAATCTATATTAATATAGTTATAAATCAATAAATCATGTAAATACATTATTTAATATGAATTATATAAAATCTCTAAAATGATTTTGAAAATTATATTTTCTTTGAAATCTAATAAAAAACACACATTATAATTTTAATGCATTTTAAGATTTAAGAATAAATATTTTAAGTATTAAGGAATTTAAACGTTAATCTATGTTAGTATAGTTATAAATCAATAAATCATGTAAACACATTATTATACTGCGAAAGGTAGTATATAGCAATGAGTTAGCATTGACTTTCATATTAGTTTTGTGTTGACTTGAAAATTTTGTATCAGTTTTAATGTTGAACTTAACAAATAAAAAAAATAAAATTAATATAACAAAAATAGTATTTTTTTAACTCCTCATTGGTCAATAAATTGATAGTGTTATTGCAGCCTTCACATATTTCGAGACCTTGAATTAATGGAAGGACAGAATTCCCAACCGTCACGTTTCCACCTGACAACATTTTGCCCTTACTAATTCCTGAGCTGGCATGATCGATAGCTAGGGAACTCGCGGAAAAGGTTATAAATTTAGCGATGCTTGACGTCATTGGGGAGACCGGCGATGAAGAGAGTCTAGACCTCGTCCTACTGAGGTTGTTGCTGCTGACTACGATAATAATTTTGATGATGAAGGTACTAATATGATGCCTCTAATACAATTGAACCACAGATGCTCTAATCCGCTATTATATGATACCCGTTGATAGATACAATCTGATCCGCTACAATCCAATCCGCTAGGGTGGGGTACCAATAGGCTCCGCTACAAGGCTTGGCTTGATATTGAATAATTGATTGATGTGATTAGTCTTTTGAAAGGAGCGACGTTCACAACTTACACATCTGCCAATAGCACGTACTCATCATTTAACTTACTAGGGATAGATAGGTGCATCCATAAAATAAATTATTAGTTTCGGAGGCAATATATCGCAGCATGTTGCACTTGTTTAATATGAATTATATACAATCTCTAAAATGATTTTGAAAATTAAATTTTCTTTGGAATCTAATAAAAATACACATTATAATTTTAATGCATTTTAAGATTTAAGTATACTAATTAGATTATTGAAAATTTAGAATATACTAAAACAAAAAATTTAAGAGAATATGGTTTCAATGCATTTTAGATTTTTGGAGGTTGTATGTTAATTCAAAGATGATTTACATTATTCAACTAAAATAAGATAATTTTTATCCTATCTAGAGTGTTAAATTTGATGTTCACTTTTACCTTCTTTTAATTTATGAAAACAATATGTTATTAAATTCGAGGAGTTTTTTTCCAACAAAAAATTCCTGATATAATATTTTCCAAATACAATCATACAAAGTCGGGTTATAAAAGACTACTTCAGTGGTGTACCATGCTCCCATCCAACATAGGGCCAAAGAGAAAACAAAAATTGTGACTAATAAGGCTTCCAAAAAAAAACCTATAAACCCAAGCAACCCAAGACCCATAAACCACAACTGCAAAGATACCATATTCATTTTCCCAACCCAGGCTCAGAATAAACATCAAAAAAGGTTTATAAACATGGTTGGGCCCTCATGCCCTTCTTCTAGCTATGAATAATAGATTTTGTCTTCCAGGTTCTGAAAGGCCTTCTTTGATAAGTCATCCGCTTGCTTATTGTGTTCTCTGAAAATGTGGGTAAAGCTTAAAGACCCGAAGGATTGGATAAGTTCTTTGATCCTGTCCTTCCAGCACTCAAGAGAGATAACCTGCAAATTTCCTTTTTGGTGTAGCCAATCGATAATGATCTTGGAGTCCCCAAATACTTGGAAATCCGGGATGTGAAGTCGAGAAGCAATAGATAGTAAGGCCCAAACATCCAAAAGCTCTACCTTTGTGTTAGAACTCGTCCCACAGTTGTAAGTCCACTGAAAAACAGTGTGGTCATTGATCTTGATGACCCCCCAACTCCACATTTATGTCCATGTAACTGAGTTTCTGCGTCAAACCAGCTAGCAGGAATGTCATCCTTTAATATCGGGGGTAACCACCTAGGAACCACCGCAAGTTGTATAGTCTTTGAATTGTCCAACCAGCTGAGAGTCCTATGGAAAACTGAGTGGACAGAAGAACTACCACTCTCAAAGGTGATTTTGTTATGTTCCAGCCACACCTACCAGCAAATGAGAGATGGTAGTTTTGTGAAGAACTTGTTGTTTTCTTATTTGTCCAGCCTTCAAAACAAGAGGTCACTGTGAGACCCGTCCAAACTGTCCTTAAGTTTAAAGCGTTTAAAATCAAAGTCCAAACCTGTTGAGTAAAACTACATTGAATCATCAGGTGCAAGACCTTCTCGGGCTTTTTGAAACAAAGAGAGAAAATGTTTGGACCAGACCAACCTCTACATTGCAAATTGTCCCAAGTTAAAATCTTGTTCTCCAGAATTAACAACGTAAACAATTTCAGTTTTGGAGCAAGATCCCAATCGCATAGATTTTGTGGCCAACCACAAATTTTTGGAGACCAAAGTTTAGAGGCCAGAGCGTTGTAAACATTCCTCATTTGAGGAGTTTATGTAACATCCCCGACCTTCCAACAATACCAGGCAATGCCACTACTCAGAGCCTTCACTTAGCTCTGATACCAAACTGTAGCATCCACGACCCTCCACAAAGACCAGGTAATGCTACCATTGCGGAACATTCACATATAAATATATAACATGCATTTTTAATCGAAATAAAACACGTAACTCAAAGTTGTTGCTACCATACAGATTCAAGTGTAATAGAAAGTAATTCATATACGCACAAAATACATGATAGCATTCTAGCATGCATAACATAAAATTATGCACATAAATTATACTTATCTTTCAACTGGAATAACACCACCAACTGCGTGCAGACCTTCCACGAACATCCCAACCTTAGACCACATTGCTTATCACTCTCAGCAGTAGGTCACCCCCGAGCTGGGACTAAGCTCCATCAGGCAAGGGAATCCTAGGCTAGGCAAGGTCAACAAGAAGACACACAGTTTATGAGGAAGGTTTCTCTCCCAGGATCCACTTATGCCCACTGCTCATAGACTCTCATTCCCCACATGCTTGTCCCACCCCAAGAGTATACACCTTCACTGTCACACAACCCATCGGTTGCTCCACCTCCCTTGCCTTGGGCTTCAGCAACAGGTCAGACCGGAATTCTCAGAGCTTTGTAGCAGCTACAAGACCCCTTCCAAGAGAACTCACTTCCACCAGCACACTCTCTCACCTGGAGAGAGTTGCTCACAGGACTGACAACCTGCCTCTTCAACCACAACCACCTCTCTCACCTGGAGATAGTGTTGCACACAGGCCCGACAACCTGATTCTTCAGCCACAACCACCTCTCTCACCTAGAGAGAGTGTTGCACACGGGCCTGACAACTTGCTTCTTCAGCTCCGTTCCAACACAAGGAGAACAACAACAAGGCTCAACAAGGAACAGACGATGGTGGCAAGCCACACTTAGCCAAGGGACTGCATGGCCGCAACAACCCACAATTATAACACACACGACATAGACATTTACGGGATGCTCAGGCTTCACAGAAGACACGGGTCAGCTTCACGGGTTTGATTTTCAGAGGTGTGTGGCTTATGCAAAGGCCCAATGCAGAGCTAAATGGAATTCACGGAGGATGTGTCGACTTCTCAGGAAAACATCACAGGTTAGCCTCACGGTTTTCTGGTTTCAGAGCTGCCGGAGGGTATGCAGAGATCAAATGCTGACACCAAACATGACAGACAGCGGATGGGAGAATGGAGGACGAACCCCCAACATAGCTGACACTTCAGCCTTTAACTACATGTGCCCAAGTTGACACTTGTCTTCCTGGAGCTGCATGCTTCTCTTTTGCACACGCTACCCCTCCTAGGACTTAGGATAAAAACATGTCTTTTACACAACTTTAGAATAATAATAAATTATTATTCTCAAGGACTTAAGCCCCTAAGCTTAGCCCCTCTTTCCAACCTTTCAACCCCCTTTCCCTTACCAACCTTGTGGAAGCTTAGTCCCCCATCACTCTTTCTTCGTGGTCGGTCTGCGTGCAACGATGTTTATATTTTATTAATGATCTTCATAATTACATATACAAAATCAGACTCCTGGCCTTTAACACCTAAGCTCTTCGGCCTAGTAAACACATAAGCCCACCAGCTTATCAACACTCAACTCACCAGCCTACAAAACATGTTTACAATTTATAAATACAACATGGGCTCGTCCTTAAGGATATTACAATCCCCTCCCCTTATTTTTGCACTGTCCTCAGTGCAACTTTTACACAACATCAACAAGATTTCCAAAAATCTTCAAAAAGATGCAAGTATTATGCCCGCATAGCATCCTCATGCTCCCATGTCATGTCCTCAGGACCATACCAGGTCCACTGGACCTTTACAAGCCCTATGGCTTGATTCCATAGTTGTTTGCTCTTCCGGTCCAATATGTGCACCAGATGCACTTGCAAGATGCCTTCTTGCTCCACCTGAATCACATTCCAAACGATTACATGATTAACATCATGTATATATTTCTTAAGCAATGAAATATGAAACACATTATGTACAATCATGGATGCAGGTAGTGCAAGGTATATATATGTATATACAGGGAATTCTAATAACATTATAACCTGTATACAAGATACACAACATACAATAAATAGAGAATTGTACTTATCTTTTGATTGAGAAGACTTCTATATCAACATGGTCTAGGCCAAGGTACCAAACCTCAGCAACACTCCAACCAACCAAACCTTAGCAACACTCCAACCAACGGTCTCTCATTCCCCACATGCCTGTCCCACCCCAGGAGTGTACACCTTCACATCACATAGTCCATCGGTTGCTACACCTCCCTTGCCTTGGACTTTAGCAACAGGTCGGACCGAAAGTCTTAGAGCATCGTGGCTCGAGGAGTTCCAACTACCCTCAAAGGTCTCCAATCGGCATCTTCCCCAAGCTACTCTTTGTAATCAACATTCTAACTTTAATCAACATCATCTCATCTGCATCACCCACATGCAGTTATCATGAGAAAACATAAAATAATTCATTTAGGAACTCCAATTTAGTTCAAAAAGGAATTCAACTTTTTCCCCAAAACAAGAAATTCCATTTCATAATTCTTCTTTGTTGTTGCCAAATTAGGATTGCAACCTTCCTTGTGGTTTTCCACAAGCACCAAACTGCATACTATTTTCCTGCAAGGCTTCATCTTGCATACTGCCAACAATTGTCAGTATTTCCTGTACATCATGATTCGATTGCAATATGTACATAACCATATGCAGTGATCTTAGAATTGTCTGCATCTAGCAATTCAATCATAATTACCCAACAATTTAATAAACTAGAACGACTCGTCATTCTATGCATATGCATGTTCACAGTAATATTTGTAAGTTCATTACTTCTTTTTCTGAAAAAGAAAATTTCCTATAGTCAATGCTCATGTGAGTACTCGACTTGCAACTTTCCTGTTGCAATGTCTAACACCTCCCTGAAATGTCCTCAACTTCATGAGTTAACAACATTTCAGTTGTTAGTAATAATTATTTCCATGCAATAATATATATGAATGTACTTACAAAACACATTCAATCATTGCATTTAGTATACAATTTTGTCACTTACTATGCATGAGTGCAATTCTCAGTGCATACTTATTCAACGCACCTTGCATTGAATTACATAATGCTCTTTATCTCAGTCATGTATCTCACCATCCATGAGTTGGAATTATGGCCAATGTGTTGACACATTCTCCACACACTTCCTATTGTCTTCCTAATTAATTGAATGCCTTCCTTTTCTACCCGAACACTACACCAAAAATATAATTATGTGGTGTTCATTAGTGTTAGCAAAAAGGTTGCAGTCCAAGTTTTATTTAAAGGTAGGAAGCTTTTAGTACATGTGTGGCTCATAACCTTTCCATATCCATACCTTGCCATATCCAACCAGGTCCTAGTCTCATACATGACTAGCTTACTGGCATTTATTCCTATAACCAGTTCTTATCTTTAATTCTTTTGTTATTACCCCATAACCAAATTAACATGACATTATACTATGTCAGTGTATGCATTCATAAGCTAAAAAGCTTTGAATTAATACAGGCCTCCAGCCTTTATCACATCCAGTGGTATGCACTCAATAATATAATCATGTGATTTTATATAATAACTCTGGCTAACGAAATTCTTACCTAAATTTCCTTTCAACAATTATGCAAAAAGAGTAATAAAAACTCATACTTGCATGACTGCCATTAATAAATTTTATACTACCTGAAAGTCTGATGGCAGTAGAAGCTTTCATGCTTCTTTTATCAAACTTATAACCAACACTTCAGCTCTCTGTTGCTTCCTTCTTTATGCAACAACATCACCAACAACACTTGCAAACATGCAAACATTCTTTCCTTTGGCTGACCCAAGAAGCCATAACAGACTTGCTGTCACAGAAATTGCAGCAACTTCTTTCTCCCTATAAAAATTTTCCTTGATGAACCCAGAAGTCTTCAATTCTTCCCGGATTCCTGGATCTTCTTGTGCTCCCACTATGATCACTATGCATGATCATTCCTACTCTGAGCACTTTCGATGCAGTGCCCCCACCTCAGCGGGGTCTGTTGACGTCCCGGTCAATGGATCTTTCCAAACTTCCAAGTCGCATTGACTCTTCGGGCTTGTGATTGAACCCAAAACAATTATACAGAGGTCCCCTTCTTTTCCCTTTAAGCATAGGTCCTGACAGACCCGCGACCTTATTCCTGCGTGCTTCCAAAACCCCAAGTTTCAGGCGTTAGCCCCTTTTTCATTAGCCCTTGGGCTATGACCTCGTGGAAAACTGTGATTGCGGGCGTGGGCAAGAGTGGTTTTAGGCTAACCCACTTTTCACCCCGCAATTTACCTCCAACCGCCACACATCACTTTGTTAAAACCGTGGTATAAATTGTGGCCCGCTCTCAGATTTTTAACATTCGAGCAAGTTCTAGCCCCGCAATCCAACTCGTCCGTCGATCTCCAATCCCTTGGCGAAGATCCACGATCAACGACTGCTATCTATCTTCCCTTTTCTACCTTCTATCCTCCTTCCACACGCGATCCCAGATCTACACGATCTGTCGACACGTAGCTCCCTTCCAAATCAACCGCTATGGTTGATTCCGGCTCTCCGGCCCTCAGGAGTTTCAACTCTCAACTATCTGCTTTTCCCCGTATGACAATCTTCTGAAGTGAAAGATCTAATGACACCCGTTCTCAACAATCATACGGTTCTTATGAACTCCGACTCTCTGGCCTTCGGGAGTTCTCACGTCTCCACACACACAAATCTCCCGAGTGAATTTCCCCGGAGTGACAGATCTTCTGCCACGCGTCCTCTTCAAAACAACGACCTTGCTTCTCTTTGGGACTTCGGCTCTTTCCGACCAAGACCAGATCAATGGACCTTCGACCTCCTCCTCGATCAATGATTGAGATCTCTTTCGGGACTTCGGGACTTTGACAAGTCCACTTCTCCTACGCACACAAGGGTTAAGTCTCATGCGCTTACCTCCGGATCCAATAGTTGGTGGTCCTTCATGCTCAGACCTAACAGATGGGATCCCTTCCTCTCCTCTGTGCTTACTTTTCTCTATTGGACGTTGATCTAATGGTCCAGGATCCTCCCCACAACCAATCTGACGACTGTTGTCGCTCCTCCTGCTGAGCTTTTGACTTCTTCCGCCTTGGAAGATTTTTTCAGTGTTCAAAGGCTTCGGCCTTTGACCTTTCTCTTGCGAGTCCACCTCTTAGATCTCGTCTTTGCTCTCATAAGCGTTATCTCTTCTGAGCTTTAGGACTTACAATGATTCTGTCTCCCATGCACTCCTTGCATTATCTCTTATGAGATTTTCGATTTACTTAGTCTCCTAAGGGTCTCGGCCCTTCTGTTTCCTTTCAAACGAAAAATCCGTGCCCTCCTGGAAACCTTTTGCTTAAAGCACACCTTGCTGAGCATTTTCTACATAGTGTTCAACAGCTCTGGGAGTATCTTCCTTTGATACTCTTCTCCCTGAACTTGACAAAGAGTTCTCTCTGTGCACACTTGCACTCGCTCAATGCCCGCCTGATAGAGCCCTACAGAGTTCTCAGTGACTTTATCTCTCTCTGAACTCAACACAGAGTTCTTCCTGTGCACTCCTTGCACTTCTGTTGATGAAGGTTCAACGATATCTCTCCTGAGCTTCTCTGAGGTTAACTTACCTCTGTCAATGCACTCCTTACAGACAATGTGCATTGCTTGCACTCGAAAACTCAAAGAAGAGAAACAATTGAAACTTATTCAATACTTCACCAATTTACGCATTCAAACCAATTTGATTTAAGAAAAACGTTTAGATTTCATTTTCTTTCCGAGCTCTTCTCTGCTCTGTAATCATTTTCGGTCACTAGCCCCTTTCTCTCAATCTCCAACCCATGCGATCACAGGTCGTGACCAAGCGCTAGATCACTAGATGCTTACTCAGGCCTTCGGCTTTGGAAGATTTCAAAGCACCACACAACAATCTCTCAGAGTTCCGGATTACCGAACTCGCGAAGTAGAGCAGATCATCAGTCCACGTCTACATAACATCTGACAACTAACACTTACTATGAAACTTTAGGTGTCTGAGTTCCGAGTCTTTGGGACTTCAGAGCTTCGAAGGATCTCGCATCCACACATCTGAACTGTTAATCTCCGAACATTCCCAATCACCTTTGGTGACGTCATTACGTCACATCACTTAACGTTTTCCAATTGCGGGGGCATGCAATGGTGGTTTGGAGCAACCTGCCTTTCGTCTCGCAATTCTTTTGATGCTAACACGTAACCCCTCAGTGAAACCACGGTTTTGATTATAGGACTGCCTTGGAGAATTAACTCCCGTGCAACTTGGGTCCCCGCAATGCCTTCTGGCCGTTGACCTTGATGTATCGTGATCAACGAAACTGTGGGTCCTCCGACCTTTAATTACGTTACGTAACCTCGGCCCCACTAGCCCTGCTCATATAGAAAGCCACATGGTGGAATACTAGCGGCTGATACGTGGCCCATTCGGATGGGTGTCACATGTCATGTTCCAAACTACATTTCAACCTTCCACAGGTCCAGAACCCACTTATACATGGCACACAACCCATGTGTCCATGTCAAACCAAGTGACATCACCATGCCACGTCACTTCGGAGTTTCAGACTTCGGGAATTTCAACTCCTCTATGCTCGCTTTTGCCTGGAGCGCTTTCCTTCAGGTTAACTCCTCTGAACCTTCCCCAGATTTGATGGTTGTAAAGGATTTCCCTTCCTTCTGAACAGATCCTACAGCGTAGAACAAACTCTGTTACTCTACGGATTTCCAAAGGAATTCACGACTAACTGCCTCGCAACATTACCAGATTTAGCGGTCATGAAGGATTTTCCTTCTCCCGAATAGATCCTAAGGTCCACATTACTCTGCGGCCCAATACCACTTCTGTCATGGTTTTACGACACCGCTACTCCTCCCGAGCTTCATAACATGACCAAGATAACTTCTTGGCACTCAGGAAGGTTCTGAGGTCCAAAATTGGTTCCTCTTAAAACAATTTCCTCTTGAAACCTTGGGTCCAATGACCACTTATCCAGCCCATCCGGGCTTAGTGTTGAAACCATGCTCTGAACTCGAATTTTGTCTACTTCGACAACAATTCTTTCTGAAACTTTTGCTCCTTCCATTAACATGGTCCATCTAGGCTCAGTGTTGAAAACCATGGCTCTGATACCAATTTGTAACATCCTCGACCTTCCAACAATACAGGGGAATGCCACTACTCGGAGCCTTCACTTAGCTTCGATACCAAACTGTAACATCCCCGATCCTCCACAGAGACCGGGTAATGCTACCACTGCGGAACATTCACATATAAATATATAACATGCATTTTTAATCAAAATAAAACACATAAGACAGAGTTACTGCTACCATACATATTCAAATGTAATAAACAATAATTCATATACGCATGGAATACATGATAACATTCCAGCATCACAGGCATGCATAACATAAAATTAAGCATGTAAATAATACTTATCTTTCAACTGGAATAACACCATCAACTGCGTGTAGACCTTCCACGAACCTCCCAGCCTTAGACCGCACTGTTCATCACTCTCAGCAGTAGGTCACCCCCGAGATGGGACTAAGCTCCATCGGGCAAGGGAATCCTAGGCTAGGCAAGGTCAACATGAAGACACACGGTTTATGAGGAAGGATTCTCTCCTAGGAGCCACTTATGTCCACTCCTCATAGACTCTCATTCCCCACATGCATGTCCCACCCCAGGAGTATACACCTTCACTGTCACACAGTCCATCAGCTGCTTCACCTCCCTTGCCTTCGACTTCAACAACAATTCGGACTGGAATTCTCAAAGCTCTGTAGCAGCTACGGGACCCCTTCCAGGAGAACTCACTTCCACCAACACACTCTCTCACCTGGAGAGAGTTGCTCACAGGCCTGACAACCTGCCTCTTCAACCACAACCACCTCTCTCACTTTGAGAGAGTGTTGCACACAGGCCTAACAACCTGCTTCTTCAGCCACAACCACCTCTCTTACCTAGAGAGAGTGTTGCACACAGACCTGACAACCTGCTTCTTCAGCTCCGTTCCAGCACAAGGAGAATAACAACAAGGCTCAACAAGGAACAAACGACGACGACAAGCCACACTCTGTTAATGTTTATGTCATTATTATAGTTCTTTTCATTTCATTACATAAGAGCATAATAAGAACAAGATCACTGAGAAATACACATTCACAAGAGACACAACATTTATCCTGGGAAACCCTCTAGGGGAAGAAAACCCAGCAAAAACTTCCTTATCATAAATAGTTTATACAATGTTCAAGAGATAACTCAAACCAATACAAAAAGTCCTTCCCAAGAGATGTGCCACTCTTCTTCTCCTCTCTCTGGTAATTGTAGCTTGTCTCATAAGAGAAATGAGCAAGTGAGTTGTGTGTTTGAAGTGAGGCGCTAGCCTCTTACTTATACAAGACTGGCACGTGTGAAAGGTCACAACTGGCAGGGCCGACCTCTCACTCTGGGTGGGTAAACCCACCTTTAATTAATTCTGGGTCTTCCATAATAACTGTTGGGGTCGACTTCTTATTCTGTACTTTGTAATTGTCCGATGACCAATCCGCAAAAGGGGATTTGGTCCTTATACAATTATCGACATGATTAATCCTAAATGGGGATTAATCCAATAACAACAATAATAATAATGACATGATTAATCCGCAATGGGGATTTAATCCAATAATAAAATAATAATAAGAATGCTCTTCGCAATTACATTATTTCAACACTCCCCCTTAACAAGAAGGGTATTCTTCATCAGCATCGGGTGAGAGAGGTATGCATCATCAGTGGCATCTGGAGGACAATATCGTCAATATCATCTTGAAACATTGTCTAGCACATTTACGAGTCATCGGAAGTTTTCTTCATCAGCAGCATCATCATTCTCAAAAGAATGCTATGATCATCTGCATCAAATATGTATCGGTAAAAATGATACCTCATCACAACACTAGGCTAGCACATCACAGTACTACACTAGCTCAATGTCACAGCAGTTAAGCTGGTAGCTCAGTGTCAGTCACATCTTGCTTTACATCTAACAACTAGGTCAGAAGCAAGTAATATCATCATCTCGCTTTACGTCTAACAACTAGGTCAGAAGCGAGAAATCACAACGTCATGCTTTACGTCTAACAACTAGGTTAGAAGCATGAATCATCTTGCTTTACATCTAACAATGAGGTCAGAAGCAAGGAACACATCAACATCTCGCTTTACGTCTAACAACGACGTTAGAAGCGAGGAATCATCTTGCTTTACGTCTAACAACTAGGTCAGAAGCAAGGAATCAACGGTGTTATGCTTTAAGTCTAACAACTATGTCAGAAGCATAACTCATCTTGCTTTACGTCTAACAACAAGGTCAGAAGCAAGGATCACACGACATCATGATTTACGTCTAACAACGAGGTCAGAAGCATGACTCATCTTGCTTTACATCTTGTTATCACCCTATAAGTTATAGGATCAACTGGTGACTGGAATATTATCTGTCTCTAGTGTTTGTTGACAAATGATTTTTTATCCTGCAAATAATTTGAAAAAGAAAAGAAAAAAGAAAAAGAAAAAAAGGAAAGAAAAATAAAAAGAAAAAGAAAAGAAAAGAGGCATAAAATAATTTCAATAAAAGCCCCATGCAATAATAGTAACTTGGTCCATACCTTTCAAGCATGGCCAAGTTCTTTTTTAAATTGATGTTGATAGGATTAGTGAATGAGTTTGGCTAAACAGTTTAATCTTAGCAAAAGTATCGAGGTTAGATTAGTGAATAAATCTGTCCAGACTGTCTAATCTTGGTCAGATAGCCCCAGGGTAGAGAAAATTCTTAACCCAACAGTCTAATCTGGGTTAATTGTCATAGGAAGCTAGGTTAGAATATAGGCTAGTTGCTTTATTGCTTCATTTCAATAAGAAGCAGTTTGATGATCAATGTTGCACCATGATTTGGGTACCTAAAATGTTGTTCGACTAACCCCTTGGTGGTGTAGACATGAAAAGCCTTGGGAAAAACCCGTGAAATGCACTTATCCTAAGTTTCCTCGGCGCATGTATTTTCCGCACCCTCACTTATGCTCCGTTCATATATCAGCGGTCTAGATGATTGCGCCCAGATCTACGGTGGACAGATCTTTCCGGACCCCCCCCGACCGTTCTATCTTTAACGGAGTGGGGGTGGGGGGTCCGGAATTGCTGATAAGACTCACGCGCATCTGGACGACTCAGGATCAAAAGCGCAAATCTATGATCAATGTTGGATTCCGGACCCCCCTGTCCATTCTGCCTTTAATGGAGGGGGGGGTGTCCGGAATGTGTGATAAACAATGTGCATAGATCTGCGGCTCAGAAGCAGGCGCAGATCAACGACCCAAGATGTTTTTCGGACCCGCCCGACTGATCTGCCTTTAACTGAAGGGGGGGGGGGTCCGGAATGGGATCTTTTCTCTGGCGGGCCCCAGTCTATACGTGGCATCGATCTACCGGTCCTGAGTCCCATCGTCTCCTACGGACTGACATACCTTCGTCACCTCCTGATGTCATCATCCACCTTTCCCGAAATAGTCACGTCCCATAACTGCTGTCAGTCCTCCCCCCCCATTCGCTCGTGGCAAGCCCCCTCACTATGACCTTTACCCCAATCGATAGTCGCCACGTCACTCGCCCGTATCCCTCAGTCACCGTCACCCGCCATCTCACACTCAAAGTGATCCGTTGGCCATTTATTACTGGATAACCTATCCGTTAACCAGCTGACCTATCTCCCGCGCCGAACGGACACCTGTTTACTCAAAACTACCCTCACTCTTCCTATTTTCACCATTCACCCACTCATGACACCAGAGAAATTTACACCATTGTCTCCTCCGTTACAGTCAGTTGCTCCCACCAATAGCCACCCCGCTAACGTTGTTTTTCTTGCAGGTATTGTTGCAGTAATGGCGCCAAAGTCCAAACAAGCAGAAGGAGAGGAGAATTCATGTCTCCCGCCTCCTGTCAACCTTGACAGGATCGCACTGGTCGACAAAGACCACTTAATCGCAGATACAAAGTGCGATTTTGATTTCGCAGACCTTCAGTCGTGGCTCAGGGAAGTTTTCATGGACCAGAGTGATGAAATCAGACTCTGGGAGTCCAACTTAACCCTTTACCTCTTCCCTCAGATTCACCCTTTTCCAGAGTTCGCCCTCAAGTGCCAAGCCCACTACATTCCCGAGCAAAGAGTCGTCGTCTCCTCGTCCGGAGAGATTCTTTTCCTCATCACGCTCGAATACATCGACCAAATGATACAAGTCCCCCGAGCCGACTCTGCATCACCCTTCAACCTGGAAATTCTTACAGAATTATACCAGAAAATTACCTTCCCCCAAAGAGCTCAAATATTCGAGCTTTTCCTTCCCCCATCCGCTCAATTTCCCTCCACAAATCCTCCTTATCCTTCTTCCATGTTCTCGACTAAAGGGAACCAGATCATCTCATCCCTTTGTGCCTTGTTAGGATACTATTCAGATCAGTGGGTAGATGAACCCATTCTGGGGTTTTTATCCATCTTCTCTGCCGATGAGAAGCCCACCACCCAGTTCGATTTCAGCACGTTCCTGGCGAACAATATTCACGAACAGTTTGTGAATTTCACCACGGAAGGCATGTTCCGGTACTCGTCTATAATGGCATACTTGTTCGTTTTCTCCCAAGAGGACAAATTCATTTTTTCCATGTAGAAGATGGATGGAGATGGTAGACCCCAGGTAGTGACAGCATGGACCTCCTTGCTCAAGCACAACTCCACAGATTTCAGTTTAAAGGAGTTCATCGATCAATTCTACCACCCGGTGGTGAGTATGCTTAGCGGCAGGCCCGAGCCTCGGATAAATGATGAAGTTCAGAGGATCCTGCATCTTTCGGATCATACCAAGATGGGGGATTGGTATTTGTACCAAGATTACACTGAGATCAGAGTATACGGGTGCGAGTTGGCACCGTATAAACTGCCCAAGTACCTGCCTGTCAGAATTTTTGCTTTGGAATATATAAGGCAGATAATAAATTCCGATGATATCCATTTTGTGTCACTGAAGAAAAAGAAACAACTCAGAATCAAAAGGCAAATTGGCTCCTTCATCTGCAACAATCGTGGTGCTGGGGAAGAAGCAGATAGGCTGCTGAAGGAAATGAAGTTCTTCATGAGTTTCCCATGGCATTACGATCCATGTGGGATCATCTCCGAAATGAGGGTGAAAAACAAGAACATCCCATATGTCCATGAATCTAGGCCAGAAGTCGAGAAGTTCGCAAACCAGACAGCCTGAGAACCTAACACATTGGTCAAAGTAGAGCAGCAGGATCCCCCGGCCACTGTATCTCAAACAACCACGCCACAGGTCCCGAAAGAGAAAAGGCCTAGGAAAGATTTATCTCCGCCTGTCATGGAGGTGTCGTCAAAAGAATTCCAGCTGCATACCAAGAGGCCTAAGACTATTTCAGTTCCTGGCCCGACCGAAGAAAAAGAAGCCCCGTCTACTACACTGACCAAGGTTGACAGACCACCCCTCGGTGCAAGCCTCCAGAAGGTCATAACCTCAGCATTGCCGAAGAAATCTACAGAGTCTCCGTCGACCACCCAACCAGGCAAGGTAGGGTCGAAGCTGAGTATCTTCAAAAAATATGAGCTGATCAAGAAAATGAACCAGACCCTGACCAACAACACTTGCACCCAGTTCTGGAAGCAGACGTCGACTGCATAACATAGGCTGTTGTCGGCATTCGACACCGAGAAGGGAAGAATGCATATGACATTCCTCCAGGCACAGGTGCCAGATCCAAAGGTGATCACTGATTACAAAAGGGCCACCTTCAAATTCCAGATGAAGGATGTGCAACTGGCTGATCAGATGGATCTGCACAAGCAGACAGGGGAAATGGTCTTTAGCACGCTGGCGCATGCTTCCACTACTGCGTCCAAATTGCAGGTGTCCCTGAACAATGTTCAATCACAACTGAAGTTGGAGAAGATATCGTCCTTTGCCAAGGACAATAAGATCAAGACTTTGGAGGAACTGGTCCTCAAGATCGGTTACGATCCTTCGAACGTGAAAGCAACTGAGAAGATGATTAAGAAGAAGAATGCTGACATAGCCTCCTTAAGAAAACAATTGAAACTCCCGTCCACAGAGGATTCACAGGTGAAGGAGATAGCAGAGAAAGAAGGAGAGAAAGATGAAATGCTCAAGCTGCTCATGGAGCAGAACGCACAACTTAAGGAAATGGAAGCTGAAATGGAGAAACTGGTAAAAGAGAAAGAACAACTGAAGCCAATGGAAGTCATTCCATTAAGCGCCATTCCAATTTCGGGAGTGAGCACAACATCAGTGACAGAAGTCCCATCCGCGACTCCATTGACATCCCTGGAGAAGACAACTGACCTGGCTAAGTCTATGGAAAAGATGAACCTACAAAAAACAGAGATCAGTAGGCTCAAAAAGGAGATTGAGAACCTTCAGGAACTCAAATCTTCCGTTCAGATCAACCTCTCCAAGGAAAAGCAGGTGACAAATCAGCTCAAACAAGAGTTACAGCAGCTCCGGAAGAAAACAGTGGCAGGAAAAACTTTGGCCGAGGTTAAACAAAGTGTATGGACAGACATCACCAAGTCCATGAACGAGATATGGCCCATGATACAGATCATGTTTGAGCAGAATCAATTGGTGTAGAGAAGCAAATAGGCCATTGAGAAGATCAGATTAGAATTGGGAGAGATGCCAACACAGGCGAACGAGATCATCAAGTTCCTAAATTCTAAGACCAGGGAAGCGCTGAAAATTGAAGACAGAACAGAGACCATCCTTGAGGTCAAAAGAGTTTTGACCAAGAGAGGATTAATGCTTCAGCTGGAAGAAAAGGTTCAGGCCATGGACCTAGGGGTACAAAGATTCTTTAGTAAGATTGAGGCTCTAC
>ML787192.1:39072-78044 GCA_009831015.1 Picea engelmannii
GAGCATAATAAGAACAAGATCACTGAGAAATACACATTCACAAGAGACACAACATTTATCCTGGGAAACCCTCTAGGGGAAGAAAACCCAACAAAAACTTCCTTATCGTAAATAGCTTATACAATGTTCAAGAGATAACTCAATCCAATACAGAAGGTCCTCCCCAAGAGATATGCCACTCTTCTTCTCTTCTCTCTGGTAATTGCAGCTTGCCTCATAAGAGAAATGAGCAAGTGAGTTGTGTGTTTGAAGTGAGGCGCTAGCCTCTTATTTATACAAGACTGGCACGTGTGAAAGGTCACAACTGGCAGGGCCAACCTCTCACTTTGGGTGGGTAAACCCACCTTTAATTAATTATGGGTCTTCCATAATAACTGTTGGGGTCGACTTCTTATTCTGCACTTTGTAATTGTTCGATGACCAATCCGCAAAAGGGGATTTGGTCCTTATACAATTACCGACATGATTAATCCTCAATGGGGATTAATCCAATAACAATAATAATAATAATGACATGATTAATCCACAATCGAGATTTAATCCAATAATAAAATAATAATAAGAATGCTCTTCGCAGTTACATTATTTCAACACACTTAGCCAAGGGACTGCATGGCCGCAACAACCCACAGTTATAACACACACGACATAGACATTTACGGGATGCTCAGGCTTCACAGAAGACGCGGGTTGGCTTCACGGGTCTGATTTTCAGAGGTGTGTGGCTTATGCAGAGGTCTAATGCAGAGCTAAATAGAATTCACGGAGGATGTGTTAGCTTCTCAGGAAAACATCACAGGTAGGCCTTACGGTTTTCTAGTTTCAGAGCTGCGTGAGGGTATTCAGAGATCAGACGCAGACGCCAAATAGGATAAACAACGGATGGGAGAATGGAGGATGAACTCCCAATGTAGCTGATGCTTCAGCCTTTAACTACATGCGCCCAGGTCGACACTTGTCTTCCTGGAGCTACATGCGTTCCCTTTTGCACACGCTGCCCCTCCCAGGACTTAGGATAAAAACATGTCTTTTACACAGCTTTGGAATAATAATAAATTATTATTTCGAAGGACTTAAGCCCCTAAGCTTAGCCCCTCTTTCCAACCTTTCAACCCCCTTTCCCTTACCCACCTTGTGGAAGCTTAGTCCCCCATCACTCTTTATTCGTGGTCGGTCTGCACACAACGATGTTTATAGTTTATTAATGATCTGCATAATTACATATACAAAATCAGGCTCCTGGCCTTTAACACCTAAGCTCTTCGGCCTAATAAACACATAAGCCCACCAGCTTATCAACACTCGGCTCACCAGCCTACAAAACATGTTTACAATTTATAAATACAACTAGGGCTCGTCCTTGGGGATATTACAATTTATAATAACCATAAACAAGATTAGCTTAGTAATAAACACAAACTCAAAATATACTTTGTTTTAGCCAAATTCCTCTCAAGATATTAAATTCAGTTTACATTATTTAAGCCATATAAAGTTGTAAGTTGTATAAAGTTTCAATACTATTTATATTTAAACTTTTCACTTGAGAAATTCTTGCACATCACACACATTTTGCTCTATCTATTTTTTAGCATATTGTATTCTTCACATTCCAATAAAATATATACTTGAAATTTAAACTATACCTTTTACACTTAATACTTTTAACTTAATATTTGAAGTTTCAAATTCTCCTTCTTCCCGCTCACAAAGTGTTTTGCCAATAAAAAAAGCATAAAAAAAAAGAAGTATTAAATATTTAAAATTATAATTAATGTTTTTTTTAACATTCAAGTGTATATTTTATTAGAATGTGAAAAATACCACATACTAAGCAAAATATGTGTACTAGTAAAAAATTTGTTAAATATAAAACTAAAAAAATAACCTATAGATAATTTTTAAACTTTACAAATTAACAACAACAACAAGTTAAAAAATTAAACTTTACAAATTAATAACAACATATTAAAAAAAACCTTAAAAATAAATAAAAACATTTAAATTATATATATATAATCAACCACCACCATTTTTATATAAAAAATACAACTTAATACCCACAACATGGAATTTAACTATATGGTCCACATTGCTTTGACCTGCCCCCATAACATTATCATATACAATGACCGTTGCTTTATATACCACAAACAAAAAAAAATTTTTTTTTACAAATTTTGCTTTATATACCACAAACAAAAAAAAAATTTTTTTTTTACAAATTAACAACAATAGGTTAAAAAATAAAAAATTAAACTTTACAAATTAATAACAACGTATTAAAAAAAACCTTAAAAATAAATAAAAACATTTAAATTATATATATATAATCAACGACCACCATTTTTATATAAAAAATACAACTTAATACCCCCACAACATGGAATTTAACTATATGGTCCACATTGCTTTGACCTGCCCCCATAACATTATCATATACAATGACCGTTGCTTTATATACGACAAACAAAAAAAATAAAATTTTAACGATACTTCCCATAATATTAATATTTATCTTCATGCATGCATGAGAGATTTCAATTCATGGACTTTAGAACCGTTACCTCCCATAATATTAACATTTATCTTCATGCATGCATGAAAGATTTCAATTCATGGACTTATAAAAGAGCATGCTCATGGGTGCATGCATTTAATACTTTTTCTTCATGAAGATGAAAGTTTTGACATAAAATATTTCTAGAGTACCATTCATATAATTTCAACAACAACTTAGTTAAATTTACATTTAATATATTTGTGAGAATTATTTTTCATTTGTACCTGATCTTAATAGTGAAATGTTATATTCTATTTTTGTTTTTGGTTTTCTTGAAGTTCACAAAATTTATTATAATTTAGTGATTAATTAGTATGGAGATTAATTTTTTTTCATTATTATTAGCAAATGTAGAATGACTCATTATTATTATTCAAGAAAAGCTACATCTCTTCTTGGGTTATTAATCTGATTCCTTACATCCAAGGAAGACAAGCTCTCAGTGAATCAAAAATAGTGTTAGGTCTTGCTCCGAGATTAAAAGATGGTTTCAACTTAGATAATATTTACAAGAAAGCCAATATCTGGTATTGTCATCATTGAAATTGTAACAATAGAATCATCTGCTTTCAGATATCATCTAGCATTAATCCCATACATGAAACCAAATACTATTCCAATTGCAATTTAACTTTTTGCCCAAAAAAACACTACCTACTTATTACAAGATAAAATATTATACTAAATAAAAATTGTATTCTCATGAGTTGAGTTGCATCGTGAAACTGGACGTTGGGCAATCCTCAAAACACCATGGTAGGAAAGAATATGTCACCTTTATGACACCAAGAGGGTTGAAGATGAAAATCACTTTCTCCTAGCCCTACGTACACCCAAATTAGATTAGATCTCAATTTCAAAATATTTGTCACAATACAAACCTTCCTAACCTTCTAAGTCATCAAAACTTTAGTGATATTGAAAAGCTTCTCTTAGTACTTTTCAATCATCAAATTAACATTTTAAAGAAATCCAAATAATCTCTTTTCTTAAGGTGTCATATACCAATTTTAATTTCAATGAATATTAACCACTATCACCATCAATATAATAAAAAAGTGAAATATTTCACCAACTTAGTTAAATTTGCATTTACCATATTTGTGATTTTTTTACATAATTATTTATCTCCACCTACGTATCAAAAAGTGGAATGTTATATTTGGTAATTGTTGTCTTCAATTTAATTTAATAATTATGTTTAAATCATAATATATGAGACAAAATATATCATATTTAAAAGTAATAAATACAAATGTTTTATTCGATATGGTTTAATTTTGTTTAAATCATAATATATGACACAAAATATATCCTATTTAAAAATAATAAATAGAAATATTTTATTAAATATGGTTTAAATTAATAGTTAAATTTAATTGAATGTCTTGTATTTATGGTTTTAAAAATATTATATATATATTTTTAAAATAAGTATCTATATATTACTTTTCAAAATCTATGATTACAGTAAATAACAATTATAGCTAAAAAAACAAAAAACTATGGAAGCTTCCGTGACAAGAAAAAATTATGGCTATGAACTGTTCAGTAGGGAAACCGGTCCAGGCTTTTCGGACTTGTAAGGTCTTTTGATAGAAAAAAGACTAAAAGAAAAATACTAGTCTGCATAAACAATGTCAAGACTAAAAGAGGATTACTGGTGTGTATAAACAAGACAATGTCATGCAGGGCCCAAATAAAGTAGTTGCTAAACATGACAAAACTAAGAAATCTTCAAAACCTGAAAACAAGACTAGCTTGGAGGCCCAGGAGGCTGAGCAATGTTTTGTAGAGGAATCACTCTGGTCGCTTCCATCATGTCTGCAACATCATCAGTTGGTCTGGCTTCTGGGGTGAACAAAGTGTGTAAGAGGGTGAGCATATTATCCCCATGGCGGTCCATCATGTCCATCTTGAATCGAATGTCTATGAGGTCATGCCAGAGCTCGAAGACTAAGTTATGTAGCGTCAACACGGTGTTCAGAATCCTAGAGTAGTCCTCACAAATAGGGTTGGAAGCCTCGGGAGTGGACTGAGGTGTAGGAGGGGGCATGGGCGGGCAAGCCAACATATTTGATGAAGATGGGTCAATAGGAGTTGGCCCAAGAGGAGACCTGAGAGAATTGCCCTGAAGGTCAAACCACTCAACCGAATACGACCAGGGTGAGTGCCCAGGTGGGAGGCTTGCAGGACCTGTGGAGTAAAGTGAAGATGATGAGCCATCCGAATCTCCAGAATGCTGCCTCATATCCCTGTTTATGTTTTCCATCCTATCGTAGGTGCTATACCAAGTAGCGCTTCTTTTAGAACGACCTTGTTGGCGCGTCATGCCCAAAGGAAAGAAAAACCAGAGCCGAATGAAGGTGGAGTGCCAATACTCCAGAGAAGGAAAACACAGATAAATACCACTGTCCAAGCCGATGAGCCAAATGCCCCACTGCCCAGGCTTACCAAAAATAACCTCGGTCGCCTGTGCCAAGGTTTCCATGCGTGGAAGTGACAACATAAACTAATGCTCAACTCCATTAACGCTGAGGTGATGCGAGGTGAGCGTCTTGAGACTCCGTGGTACCGTCTTCCTATGAATCACATGAGGCATAGTTAAATGAGGGTGGGAGCTGCCTTAGTGTGTGAGACATGGCAGTCCCATGTCTCTCCTCACCTCCTAACCCTTGTCCTGATGACACCCCATCCGAGGTTAAAAATAGTATAATTAAATCATATTATATTATCCATTTTATTAATTAATTAAATTACTAAGATTTATATTTATGTTTTAAACAATATGGTTTAAATTGATAATTAAATTGTAATTGAATGAATTAAATTACTAAGATTTATATTTATGTTTTAAATAATATGGTTTAAAATAATAATTAAATTTAAATTGAATGATTTCATAGTTTTAAAATGGTATAATTAACTATATTATCTTGTCCATCTTATTAATTAATCACATTATTAATATTTATGTTTTAGAGGATTAAAAATTTAAATTGTAATGTATATTTTTAATCTTGATTCTAAATATAAATATAGATATACATACAAGTCGAATAAAAATGATTATACTAATGAAACCACATAATTTTGACTTAAAATTAGTCTTTCTCTTTTTTTTAAGATTTTAAAAAGAATATAGTCTCTCCTCTAATAATAATATTGAAAATGATGTCAAATCTCGCTAGCACGATTGGATTTCGAGGGTTTCGTTCTGTAAGGTGGCCAAGGTTCAAAACTCATGATAGTTGGGAGGAGACACCCAAAAAAATCTGGCCATGTTAAGGGTTAGTGTGGCCTAGGCCAAGTGCGATCCACAGGTGATTTTGATGGCTTAGATGCCCCTAGGTCACGGTTTCTTAGACCACGAGCTAGTCCCACATGTAACAAACACTCTAGCAAACAAAAAAATAAAAAATGAAAACTATACCATTACTTTATATCAAAACTTTCTACCTGCATAAAAATATACACTTTCAACATTATCTCACAAAGAAGAATCAATTGACTAATCCTTGGTATGATAAGGATTGTGAAAGTACTTTAAGAAGTATTAAAGATGCATTAGATAAATCCATAAAAATACCAAAATAAAATAATATAAGTTTAATTAAAAGCAAGAAGTATTTGCTCAAAGAGTTAGTTCAATCAGTTATATCCAATGTTGTAGGGTATTTGGCAAGTTCCATGTCAAAAAATTCTTGGTTTGAATACCCCTATTTTAAGTGCACTAGTCTACGTCAACGGTTTTACTAAGGATGTCATCCACAAATGTAGGGAAACATCCCTTGGGTTTCCTTGTGAAGTTTTCCTTGAAAAAAAGAAATTCAAGAAGCATCAATACACAGCCAAACATAACGAAAAACTTATAAACCTTTTTAAAAATGAACAAAAAAATGTTTCAAAAACACATCTTAGTCCATATCGCTAAAGAGAATTGTAAAATTAATATGGATGATTGAAACTTGTGCCTTAAAAAGTTGTATGAATCTCCTATAACTAATAATCAAATCCTTCTTACCACAAAAGACTTTTAACTATATAAAATATTGAGAATAGAACAAAATACCTCGGAAATGGAAAAGCTAAAAAGTTGAAACTTATCATGGGGAATTCTAAAAAATAGAGACTTTCTTCTTATTTCTCACCTTCGTTACCTTTATTTTATTTAATTTTAAATTCAATAATAACACATTTTAGATTTCAAATATGATGATGATTACGATCCACTAAAACTAACTTTGATTTATTAAACTTTAGGAAAATTTAAAAAGAAAATTGATTAACACCTTTACATGAAAAATTAAACTTTTTAAAATCAAAATTTAAACTATCATGAAACTTCATAAAGTTTGTTATGGATACCAATTCAATCATATGTATGCATATCTATTTATGTATACATAGATGAATAGTTAGAAGTTATGCTTTAAGGCATATGCAATAATGATGGTGATGCTAAGGGTGATGTTGATGGTGCTAATGGTGACGATGGTGATGGTAGATGTTGATGTTGTTGTTAATGTTGATGTTGATGTTGATGTTGATGGTGATGATGTTGATACCGATGATGGTGACGATGTTGATGTTATTGTTTTTGTCATTGATAAGGAGGAGGAGGATGAGGATGAGGGTCATGGAAATGACAATGATAACAACAATGAGGATGTCAATGAGGACAATGACGATGACGATGATGATGATGTTTACAATTGATGATGAGGATGACAATGACGATGATGATGAGGATGAGGATGAGGATGATGAGGATGAGGATGAGGATGAAAATGATGATGATGAAGATGATGATGAAAATGGTGATGATGACGACGACGACGACGATGAAAATAATGATTACGACGACGACGATGATACCGATGCCAATGACGATTATGACGATGACAACGATGATGACGATGACAATAACAACGATGATGAAGATGATAACAATGACGATGGAGACAACGATGCCTACCTAACTAGACACCAAATTTATGCACGAAACCTCCTTGTTTATGGGAGAAGAGACCCCCCTATGCATATGGAGACATATATAGGTCAAAAGTTATACTTGTCACTTTGCCATTTGTATATAAATAGTCATGAACATTTTTTTTCATGGTAGTTAACGGTATTTTGGTTTGATGGTTAACATAAGTGGTCATATAACTCTTGCTCAAGAATAAACTTTTAGGAAAAAAAATTTAATCATTTTTACAAATTGTTTTATCTATTTAAATGAAACATTTTAATCAGAACAAAACATAAATCTTAATCAATTTTGAAAAACAAAACATTATATATTTATGTATGTATGTATGTATGAAGATAAAAAATCAAATCATTTCATTAACCAAAGAAACTATTTTGAAGACAAAATACATAGAGATTACTTCAAAGAATGTTGATCACATACTAAAGCTTGAACAATTTACAAGATCAAAGTAAAAAATCAGAAACCAAAGCTGGAAAGAGCCATTACAATCAAATCCAACATATAGACTTGACATAAAGCCATCAAAATGAAAGTACTCCAAAGCCCTCACCCAAAAACTTCAAGATATATCTTTGTCAAAATCAATGGATCCTAAACAAATCCTTCCAATCATATCATTTGTCTCACCTAATGGTGAGAAGAAAAATGGGACATCGTGTCCCCACACCAATATCTCTTATTTTCTTCCATGTCTTTTCAAGCTTTGAATATGTATGTTAGGTGGAGAAGAAGTTGAAAAAATGGAAGGATCCAATACTAACTTTAAATAGTTACCTTACATACCTCAGTCCTCTGAGGTAAAGAAACTAAATTTGGAAGAAGGACTAAATATGAAGATGAAATCCACAACAAAACCCAAACTAATCCCCCCTCTTCATCCATCCCTAGTTCTTGGAACACTACCTCAAAATCACTAATCAAGGTCAGTGAGAAGGATTTCACATTCTCTATCATCTGAGAGATATCCATAGTGAATTGTTTACTATTGAATCAATTTCTAAATGCAACATGGCTACCTTTGAATTTGTACCACCCCTTAATGGAAAAGTTAAGCCCTCATCTAATTGGGTAAAACCAACAACCCCTAAATCATCGATGTTCTTATTTGTTTTAAAACCAGATCCTTGGAAGGAGATCTCTTTTAACCCATGCACATCACTACTTGCCATCCTTTCTCCATCACCCCCTTGACCAGAAGAGACTGTTATCACATAAATTGTAGGTTGGTAAAAGCCCGACCCAACCACTAATTGGTGACAAATAAGAGAGCACCTACCCATTGTCACCTTAGGCATGTGTTCCCATCACTTTAGAGGTGAGATAGTCACCTCAGAGGGGGAATCTCGGTGGCCTAGGGGGGATTGAGACAAAAAAAGTGATGTATGAACGAATTCCATATAGGTGAAGTTTCTAAATGTAAAAGGGAGCTTGGTAATGAGTCATGAGGGTTTTTTAAGGCTGCCAAATCCTTGAGTGACCTTCCAAGAGATTGTACATGAACAAGACACAAGGAAAACCAAGTATACAATGCAATATATCAAGTGGAAAAGCAAGTTAAGCTTGTTGTCTCTAATAATAGAGGTTAGAAATATTATATATCAGCAATGAAATGGCGCAATAAGCTGCTAAACAAGTGCTAGAAATCAAGTGAAAAATGCAACAGATAAACTAGCTAAAACACTAGTGAAACTCAAGATTCAAAGACCAAGATACTAGCATCAAAAGGTAAGGTTGTTGTAAAAAAATTCTGCAGCAATATAAATCAGCCTTATGGATGTAACAAACAAGTTATTACATCAAGAATATCAGCCACTAAAACTCCCCCAAACTTTGCCAAAAAGTGTGCTAGGCTTAGTAGTTTATGTGTGCAAACTTTGAGCAATTTTCAATGGTTTATTTAAGAGTTATTGAAGAAGTTAGATTAGGGTTTTTGCATCCCTAATGGTTGAAGATGAATGTTTGTAACAACAACAAGAACTACCCCTTTAGAGGAGACACCCTAGTGGCTGAAAGGTGCTCTAAGCACAAGGAACAAAACCCAAATTGCGAAAAGTTAAAATGATCGAAAATCATGTTTCCCAATGCAACATTTTGTTTATCCAATGCAAGAATAACCAAATTGTTGCCTTTAAAATTGGGTGAATGGGGTCTTTAAAGCACAAGTTATATCAACAACAACCCTCGAGATATAAACCCTCTTACTCCCAAGGGTATGCCAATCAAACTTAGGGTAAATCTAGGAGGGTATACACACTCGTATTCCTCCAAGCAACCCTTGCAAAAAAGAAAGACTTCAAACCTCAACAAAGAGATGAAGCAATGACAAAGGGTGTATCTAAAATACTCCTCCCCAGGGTTTCCACCATCAATAACCAAATATAAGAAAGAAAGAAATAGAATATACATATTTTTCCTTACCTAATCCAAGAAAATGAGATATCAAACCATAGTTACCATGCAACATTCATCCAAGAGCCAAGAGAGTAAGCCTTTAGGGGTGCACATCACTCCTCCTCGTTCATTCACCAAGATATATTCACCAAAATATATTCCACAAGAGAAAAACACCATAACCACCAAGAGTAACAAAAATTTTAGCCCAATACTTCTCACAATGGGAGAGTTATGTTATGAAGTCAGATTCACATGATCTATATTTATACAAAATGTCTAACACACAGTTTGTCCACTTAATTTTAGGGTAAAACATAAGATAGGGGTAAAAAACCCTAATCTTTCCCCTTTACACAAATAATATTAAACAATTCATCTTAAAATTTACTTTTACACAAAATAAACCCTAAAAAGAAGATGATGTCACCCCTCTAGGGGACGTTTTGGCACTTTGAGCAAGTTGTCGGTGTTATAGCCCTAAAATGTCCTACCTATGCATACAGGGCATTGGCCTTTCTACTTGCAGAATTTGCCAAATTACTGCTGAGGAACTCTCTTTAAAAAACCATTTTTGGAGCATGTATGCACCCTGATGCACTGCTTCTCGTGTACATACACTAGCTGCATGCTAGACAAACCACACACACATGCTAGATGCATACTAAACAGCCCGCGTTTACCTCCAAAAGTTGTAAAAAATAAAAATTTGCAAGGAATTCGGTGGAGTTAACGGGCTATTGGAAGTTTCCTAATCAATTCACCCACTGTAGCCCGTCCCCAAACCAAATAACTATCCTTTTGTCATATAAAAGAAGGTTTTGGGGTCCCATTCCAACACCAAGCATTAGAACATAGAAACTATGTAAAAATACCTTCCCCCTCTTATTCCAAATATTCCAGCCCTTTCTGAGATTTGGCCTCAATATTCCCTCTCTAGCCCTTTCTCCTATACAATCCCTTCCCTTTCCCTAAAGTGATCAATTGATTGTGGGAGAATGATTTGGGATGATGCACTTGGAGCAACATTAAGAGGAGCCTGGACCCGATTTACAGAGCATCAACCGTTGAAGGTTCTAACTTTTAATCTTCACACTAAATAAAAGAATCCCTTTCTTGTCCCAAATATTATGTGTTTATGCTTTTCATTTGATTTATGCGTAATGGTTTATATCTAACCTTAATCTTGATGAGTAGCAATAGAATATTTGTAGCATTGTTTGCCTAAGTATTCTTGCAGGTCACCTTTGGGAGGAGACCAACAACCTAGGAAGCTAGAAAGGTGGAGGAGGTCTACATCGAACGTTAGGACCAAATGTACTACTTTTGACCTACTTTCCTATCTCTTTATGTTCATATATTTAGAATGTTTGGGGTAGTTTAAGAATAGGATTATCTTTTAAGGGAGATCATAGCTCTACCTGTACTTTGACCCTGGTATAGTAATAGGGGGATTTTCCCCGCTAGAAGAATTGGTGACTCCACTGGGGAGTCTCTCTAGGGTATTAGAGGGAGGTTTTTTGGTTTTAATTGGCTTATTTATTGCCTTTTGAGATTTGTATCAAGTCCATTGAGTCTTTTAAGGGTCTCTGGTCACCTGCAAGGTTCCTACCATCTTTCCTTGCCCAGTTAGTCTGCCTAGTCTTTTTTTTTTTTGAAAAATCTCAGAGGTGTATGTGCTTTCCTTTGACTCAGCCCTCGTACATACACAGTTTACATAGTAGACAACCCACATACATATGAAGGATGCTGGTGAAACAATCCACATCTCTGTGTCTTGAAAGTGTTTTTAAAAAGATAAGTTTTTCTCTTTCCTGACAAAATCTTTAGGTTTCTTAGGGATTTCTTAGATTTTACAGAGTCTCTATTATTGGCCTTAGCTTGGGTTAAAGATTCATTTTCAACTTGTTTCTTGATTTTCTTTTGTTTTCCCTAGATGTTTAGAGTGAACTTTCAAGTCTTAGATCCTCCTGTGGTTTCTTTTTGAATCCACGCATTTACGCAGTCGACCTAGGGTCTCTATCAATCTTGGTTTATGTTTTCTCTTTTTCCTGTTTCATGCTTTGAAAAACAAAAAAAAAAGAGTTTTTACTTTGGTTTTTCTTGTTAAAGCAGTTCAAAAAATAAAAAAAGAATTTTTGCATTTAGTTTGGTAACGTAGCCTAGGTTTTTTGTTTGCAAAAGAAAAGAGTTTCAGTTTCAAAGTTCTTTCTTGCTTTCCTGGAAATATAAGTAGTTTTGCGTAGTCAAATGAAAGCACTTTTTAGGAAACTTTCAATTATTAAATCTTGAAACATTAATTTGAAAAGTTGATATTTACAAACGGTTTTACAAGCTTTTGCTTTAAATTCGAAGTATCTTATTTGCGTTTAAATGATCTAAAGTTTTTTTCGTTTTTTATCTCTTCCAAACATCACTAGTTGCACGATCACATCCTTTGCGTAAATCAAGCCTATAAAATTAACGCTTAACTTAAAATATATTAGACTTTATGTTTGTAGGGTTCACCGACTAGTTTAGGCTTTTAGGGCCTTGAAATAGGTGTGAAGAGGAAACTCTTTAAGGCCATTTAAAACAAACACTGGATTCTGAGATAAGGAGTGTCTAAAGTCCAACGTCTTAAGAGTTAGTTGGGATGACCCTCTAACATAGTGGCTAAACACGAGGTCGAGTAAGGAAAGGTAGATGAGATAACCCCTCCAAAGCCGGACCAAGCGTAGTGGTGATTGTATATTGAGGGTTTTTCTTGGGAACAATAATGATCGCATTTGCCTACGGAGCCTCATGGACCTCGAATCCATTCGAGATCCTCAGTTTTCTTCTGGACCGATTGCTTTCGGCTTCCTTGAAGGGCTTCAGACTTGTTATCCTGCTCATTATGATCAGCCCGACTGTCAACTATACCCTCCTGGTGACTGACTGCGAGCTAGCAACATAGTTGCCTATTTTTTATGGACTTACATAGGTGACTGCGAGGGTATACCGTGGTACCTAGGGAAAATGTCAGATCACACTTCGTAGAGTATACCCAGAGAGTGCTTCCGTGTTTGAGTTGTACTTGCACCGGTTAGTTTCTCTAGTGTCGATTGACGTAACTGTCCTTCCCACTAGTTAGTTGTGTGCTTGATTTATCTTTAGGAACTTTCAGTGTGTGCTCTGTGTTTCACACTAGTCAAACCTTGATGTGTCGGTTGATCATTTCACAAAGTGGAAGATCAACAACTCCATCGGTCGCGTAGGCTTTAGGGCCTGTCATTGGTTACTTTGGAGCAACCTCCGCTACCGTTGAGGCAAAGACTATATCAAGAAGGATCATTCGAAGCGACCAGGCTAAAGGAAATTGTACCTGAGCTAGCTCCGAGAGGATACTTTCTGGCACTGGAGGAATCTATCATTTTTTACCTCGAGACCGAAGGTTTCAGGCCAACAAATCCTTCGATCACCAACTTGTCAGTGTCGCTTCTAATTCAGATTATCCCTCTGGAGGTGACATCTTCTGAATGTTGATTTATTCGGTGAACGGTGATGGAAGCAAATGATGCTACTTCGTGAAGGAGTCCCCATACTCCCATTACGACTATCGCTAGAGGGGGCATTGTACCTCCTCCCCCACCTTCGCCTGTCAGGACTATGGTTGTCCTGACACCCATGACTTCGAGTAGTGGTTTCGATCCCTTTGAAAACCTCAACCACTATTCTGTTCACTCAGAATGTGACAGGCGCTCCCTTATCATATGGGATGTCCGATTTTGACTCGAATTAAGTTCTTACTTACTCTACTTTACAGACCATGGGTCTGGGGGCAGGGAGATTTAACACTCCCTTGCAAGGATCGACCACAGGCACTACTTCGCCATTTAAAGTTATTCCTTACAGTGGGGGTCATATACCCCCTCTGTCCCCTTCATTCAGTGGCATGTTTTAGTAGCCAATCGGGCCTAACGCTAACTATAGTTTGTTTAGTGGAGGTAGTTTGGGACCTTCATCCTACACGACGTCGATGGGATCAATGTTGTTCTCTTTGTTTGGTGCATTTGGAAACAATGATTTTTCTTCGTCTGCTTTCTCGATTGGGGGCAACCCTAGATTTGACCAACAAAACCCTGTGCAAGGTACCATTACTTCACAGGGAGCGACGACAGGAGTATACTCCACACAAGGTCTTTGGAATCCTTGGCAGGGATCATTTCCCTCGCAAGGGATGTCGGTCAGGGGCAACCCCTTCCATATTTAATGGATCCCCGTGCAAGGTTCAGTACCTATGCCAGGAGGATCGGTTGGGGGCATCCCCAACCAAGGTCCTTGGAACACTACACAGGGAACAATCCCCACGCAAGATATGTCGTCTAACTTCAGGAGTCAGTCGATGATGCAACAACAAACGCAATTTCCTTTTGTTGGTCAAGGCCACAGTTTCTACCAAAACCTTGACCAACAATCCAACTTTTCCTGGCAACCTGGTGCCAGTCAAAATCTAGGTCCCTCTTTTCATGTAAATACTTCGCAACCAAAACTACCCTTTCTAGAAACCTCGCATTTTCCAGACTTGTCAAGATTGTTAAATGACCCGATCTGTCACGATCTGCATTCGCCCCCATGCCGAGTAAGTTGTCTTATGACATTTCAAAATTTGAGGGCAAGCTTGACGAAGATCTAGGTGATCACATGACTACTTTTCACTTGTGGTGCTCATCGAACTCGTTGAAGGACGACTCCATTCAGTTGTGCCTTTTTCAACGCACTTTTATAGAGGTGCAACAAAGTGGTATATCAAGCTCGACAACTCGAAGTACTCTTACTTTAATGACTTGGATATGGTTTTCTTGAACCATTTCCAGTTGGCAGTGAGATATGATGTCGACACCGAGTTGCTGGCCAACTTCGAGCAGACTAAGTCTGACCATATCTCAGATCATATCCACGAATGGAGGCAAATAAAGAGCTTGATTAAGGTCAAGGTACCTCCTACATTTTCGCTTGAGTGGTTCTTGAAGTCTTTGGTTCCTTGCGTGTCCAAAGACGTAGCAATGTCTGGGGTGTTTTCTGAGGAAGAGGCTATTATGAGAGCCCATCAACTAGAACTGATTTACTCTCAATCTGGCATGCTTTACAAGATCTTACTCGATGTGCCACGCTCAACTCTTGATAAGGCCAAACAAAATTCTGGGCCCCATGTTGATGACATAGTGGGCTCAGTATAAAGCAAGTCCACAGATCTGCTGTCTAATCAATTACAACAATTATCGATTCAACAGACTGTGGCCATCCAAACTCCTAGTTCGACTGCCCCCGTAACCCAGACATTGGATGTACATAATGTGCAATTGATAACTCCCAAGGCCAACCATTAGACCGAGGGAAAAAATAAATAGAAAAACAAGAAGGGTAAAGGGGATAAAAGGTTGCTAACAATTATGGCGAGGGAAAAACTGAGAAGAGGAGGGTGAAGTTTCTGTGTAAGCTTTGCATGGACGACCACTTAACTCACCTGTGCCATCAGCATGCAGAAGCCCAAAAGATACTAGCACAACAACAACCTGTCGTGTTGACAAACCATTTTCCACAAGGGAAAAACATGGCTCAGGCTTCTACAACCACGAGTGTGGTTGTGGGCAATAAGGGAACCCCGTGCCTAATTCTAACAACGCAACTGTGAACAGTTACATGATGAACGTTGATGCTCATTTATCAACTAGGACTCGTGACTACGGAACGCCAAAATCTTTTGATAAGGGTAAGGAGGCCTCCAGCCCATTGACTCCTCTTCAAATTGAGAAGCCAATGGGAGAGATAATGACTTGCATCCCTAAAGGTACGTTTAAGAAGGCTTCCCATAACCCAAATGTGAGGCCCAATCAGAATTAATCCATCATGGAGGATCTGGCACAGACCCCTTGTGCAATGTCTGCTCTAGTGGTTCTCCAGAGTTGCCCCTCATAGAGAAAATCTCTGTTGTCCACCTTGGGAGCAGCGGAGCCCAGTAACTCAGGGATGATCATTTTTGATCCAACTGACCTTAAACCTCGTCTTCCTCACCATGTCTCCTTTTAGATAGTAGTGGCATACACCACAAAATTACTGACACATAACATTTTTCGTGCAGTGGTTAATGAGGGTTCCTCGACCTGTGTGATGTCGTTGGCATGTTGGAGGGCCATTGGCCAGCCTGATTTGTCTTCGTTACCTGTGTTGCTTACAGATTTTAATGATCGATCATTCAGACCACAAAGTATAATTCATTTTCCCCCCGTTTAGTTGGAGGCTAAAACTGTGTGCGTCAAGGTTGAAGTAGTCGATGCGTCTCTTGACTACAATCTTTTGTTAGGACGGAGATGGACTTATGCAATGCACACGGTGGTAGCCACTATTTTTCAAGTCTTATGCTTTCCACATGAGGGCCAAATTATAATCGTTGACCAATTGTCCTTCTCTCATCCTGACCCTTCATCGGGTGCTTCCACGATCCCGATGATTGATAACTCGCAACCAGACACTGTCAACTTAGGTGCCGGATTATTTTCGTCATTGATGGGAACTTTTGATTATTCGTTGCGACCTAATGATGTAAAATTTATCTCAGTTGTTCCCGACGAGCTGAAGGCTGCATTTTTTCAAGTGTTGTCTTTTAAAACGAGCTACTTTCACGACCCATGGAATTTACCTTCCCCATCGACTTTGATGGAAGGGATAGGGCACCTTGGCATGACCATGCCCTTATCCGTTGTTGAGGTTGCGTACAGTGTTGTCCAACAAGCCTCGGCCAACCTCGATACGACTCCCCCACAGGAGCTAGATCTAGTTCTCGAGCCTATTTGGGCTTAGGACTCTCTCGCCACTCATGACCCTTTAGAATTAGTCTTTCCCTCTAATGAGTCGATTCTGGAGGCAATGACTGGTCTCGACAGACCTTGGGATGATCTGCACCATAGATTTTACTTTCTTCCCGAGCTTAGGAGAATAGAGGCAGGAGAGTTTGTTTTGACCATGAATGGAGATAGCCCTTGTTCTATTAACCCTCTGGCTATGCACAAAGTATACGCCAGGGGAAACATGGCAAGTATTGTTGCAACTATTCCTATCGATATCTCCATAACCTATGGTGTCATGGATAATGTCTTCTTTGGAGCGGATTGCTCCCCCGAAGAGATTCAAATTTACACTGAGTTGTTTAAGGAGTTCTGTCACGTTTTTTCCTGGTCTTACGAGGAGATGCCATGCATTGACCCACGAATTTTTGAACACAAAATTACGACTTATCCCGATGTCAAACCGGTCCAACAGAAGCTTCACCCGGTCAATCCTCGAAAAGCAGCGACGATAAATGTTGAAGTAGAGAAAATTCTCAAAGATGGTTTCATCTGCCCCGTACAATTGTTGGAATGGGTATCAAACTCAGTTCCTGTCAACAAGAAACAAGGAACGATTCGTGTTTGTATGAATTTTCGCGATTTGAACAAAGCTTGCCCGAAAGACAATTTTCCAATCCTTTTTATTGATCAAATTGTCAATGAGTGTGCGGGTTGCAAATTCTTTTCTTTCATGGAAGGTTTTTTGGGATATAATCAAATTCAAATCAAACCCGAGGACCAACATAAAACAAATTTTATTTGTCCTTAGGGTACCTTTGCGTATCGAAAGATGCCTTTTGGCCTGAAGAATGCTAGAGCTACCTTTCATCGGGCCACGTCGTTTGTTTTTCACGACCTAAAACACATATTCGAGGCGTACCTGGACGATCTAGCATCACATTCTCACAAGAGATCTGATCATCCCACCCATTTACAACTAATCTTTGAGTGGTGTCGCTACTATCAGATTCACTTGAATTGAAACAACTGCAGTTTTTGTGTGACATCGGGTCGTTTATTAGGTTTCATTGTGTCGACAAAAGGGATCACGGTCGATCCTCTTAAGGTTAGGCGATAGTTCAATTGCCTCCCCCGCGCACTATACCCCAGCTTCATAGCTTACAGAAGAAAGCGAATTTTCTTCGGCGTTTTGTTGCTAATTATGCCGATATCACTAAAGGGTTCATGCATCTTTTGAAAAAAGGGGTCCCATTCTATTGGGATGACGCAGCTCAACGCTCTTTTGAAGCGTTGAAGCGCGCCTTGACGTCTTCCCCTCTGGTTAGGACTCTTGATTATAACAAAGATTTCTTGTTGTATTTGGCTGTTGCAGAGTCAATCATCGACATGGTCTTGGTCCAGGAGGATGACACGCTTGAAGAGCACATTAACTATTATCTTGGTTGAGGCCTAGTTGCACTGGAACTCAACTACTCTCATGTTGATAAACTTGCCTTAGCGGCTGTCCACACTGTCCAACGGTTCCATCACTATATATTAATTCGCAAGACCTTCGTCATTGCCGTTGTCAACACCTTCCAATATGTGTCAACGCGACGGGTCATTGGCGAAAAGATAAATAGATGGATAGTTATCCTACAGGAGTTTGACTTGGATTTTGTCTCCGCAAAATCTAAAACGTCATTGGTCTTTGCCGAACTAATTTTGGAACTACCAGTCGAGTCTGGTGATATTATACCCAAAGAGTCACCTATCAACATAGATCTTTTTCTAGTTGCATCTTAGGACCCCTAGTATGGAGATATACTTGTGTATCTTCAGACTTTGAAGTGACCCACCTCTGCTTCTCGCAATGAACATCAACGAATACAACACCGAGCGTGAAACTATCTCATCCTCGATAACACTTTGTATCGTTGAGGTGTATATTGCATTCTTTGACGATGTCTTACCCACGAAGAAGCAGAGCTTGTTTTGAACGACTGTCACACTGGAGCATGTGGCGGTCATCTGTCAGGGTTGGAAACAACCCAAAATATTCTTTGTGCAGGATATGTCTGACCCTCGTTAATCAAAGATTGTGTTGAGGCGGTCAAGAAGTGTCACCCATGCTAGATCTTATGTTGGAAGATGCAGGCACACCCTGCTCCTATGTTTTCGGTCATTGTTGTCGGTCCCTTCACCAAGTGGGGGATTGATTTCAGTACATGTCACCCGACTTCTGCCAGGGTGCATTGCTACATCATCGTAGCAGTAGACTACTTCACCAAGTGGGTCTAAGCTATGCCGACATTTAACAATGACGGAGAAACCGCTGGCCTTTTGGTTTTCAATCAGATAGTAGCTAGATTCGGTATCTCGAAGGAGATTGTCATTGACCATGGAAGTCACTTACAAAATAAAATGATGATTGAATTAACATCCAATATTGGGTTTAAAAAGGAACATTTGTCACCTTATTACCCGCAAGCGAATGGTTAGGTCGAAGCTGTGAATAGGTCTCTCAAGACTATTCTTCAACGGATGATCAATTCGGCCAAGTCAAATTGGCATTTGATGTTATATTTGATGTTGTGGGCCTATTGAACTTCTGTAATGACTGCTACCATTTTTTCACCTTTTCAACTCATCTACAGGCTAGAAGCAGTCTTACCCATTGAGTGTCAGATCCCTTCTTTAAAGCTGGCAGTGGAACTACTACCCGACATTGCACCACTTGAGGAATGCCTTCTATATCTCGAGCAACTCGATGAGCACCGTCATGATGCAACCTTGGCTAATGAGGTTCATTAGAAATGATTCAAGTGTCAGTATGATTGATCTGTTCACCCTTGGATTTCTCCGAAGGAGATATTGTCCTGGTTTATGACCAAGACAAATATCCCCTAGGGGCAGGAAAGTTCAAACCCATGTGGTTTAGACCTTTCATTGTGAAAAAGGTCTTATAGAAGGGTGCTTACTGTTTGGTTGATTTTGAGGGAAATGCCTTAGCAGAGCCTAGAAATGGGCTCTACCTTAAGAAGTACTACTCTTAGGTCGGTCACCTGGGTGGCTTCTTGTATATATGTATAGCCTTTTATACATTTTTGTATTTTTCGTTTTATGGATGTGTAGTTATTTATGACTTCTTTTTCATTGTGGAAAATGTCAAGTGAATCAGAGGTTTACTTTGGGTTTGTAGATGACGCTAGCCGACACACTCGAAGGCTTGATTTTGTAGCTTGGGTGATTTTCACACCCGGAGGCCAGTTGCTATCTTCTAGAGGTATTTTTCTAGGCAACACAACCAATAATGTTGCCAAATACAGTGCAATGATAGAATTTCTACGTGATGCTTTGTCACATGGCATTTCTCGCCTCCAGGTTTACTTAGATGCTCAATTGGTAGTGTCCCAGTTAAATGGGGTTTACCGCGTTTATGATCCCAATCTTCACCGACGATTCCTTAGGATACGTCTCTTAGAACAATCTTTTGTTTATATTACTTATATTCATGTTCCTAGGAGATTTAATCATTTAACTGATACTCTAGCTAATCAAGTTTTAGATTGGCATGTCACTCACATGTAAAAGTAAAACACACATATACACATGTAAATACATTTGTAAAGATGTCATCTATAAAACAAGAAAGATATATATATATATATATATATATATATATATATATATATATATATATCTGTGTGTGTGTGTGTCCAAAAATGGTGTCATGAGTACAAGGTGGGCATGAAAGCCTCAAAAGTAATCGGTATACATCGTCAGGCTTAAGCCCTCAAAATACATAGTATAAAAGGTGCCCTCGGCATGTAAGTAGTCTGATGCTATCTAAGGTCTAGGCCTATTGGCCCTGCTATAGTGGAAAATAACGTTTTCAAGATGCCAGAATAACTGGACCCAAGTCCAAGGCACCCCTACTACATGTGGCTGCATCGTTGGGGAGGGGATCCTCGATCTCAGCCATAGGAACTGTGCGAGTGAGAGCAGTGAGGTTCCTCTCTACTCGTTGTAGGACTCTATCATCCTCTTTGACTGGAGGTCCTCCCGCAGTTGTCGATCCTCCTACTGCTGCTGGTCCTATCTCTGGTTGAGGTTGATGCCTGGTCCTAGCGAATTCTGCTGGTCGAACAGGTCCCACATTTGTACATAACATATTCATAAGTTAGTACTCTGACGCATACATAAAAGGATATATATATAAATTTAAAAAAATTAATAACTTTAAAAATATATGTTACCTATCTCGTTGCGCTCCTCACAAGGAGTCACGGGCATGTAGGGATCTCTAAGAAAGCTAATACCTGCATAGGGATAGTCCTCTATGATTGGGATATGACATGCCTACCAGTCGAAGAATCTATCATCGAAGGCCTCTTGGGTCCGTCCTCCACCCTGTCTAGGCAGTAAGACCGCCCACCTGCATAATGTTGGGAAGCAGGAAATATGCCCCTGTACTATCTCTCTCGGATTGAGACTGGGCACCCTCTTGAAGAAGAAAGAGCATGAAACAATACCAAACCTGAAGTTCTTGTTGGTATTCCTACGACACTCTATGAGTTGTCTCTTCATGTATACTAGCATGGTAGTACTCTAGTCAAATATCGTCACCTCTAAACACTGAACTGCACAGTGCATCTGTGCATGGGAGTCCTAATGGAGTGCTGCGAATCCTGTAATCCGCCCAATCATGAGTAAAATAACTCGCAGGGAGAGGCTGGTAATCTTGTGAATTGGCACCTGAGAACCTACTTTCTCGTTACCAACCTCACAATGCATCGTGATGTAATCCTCTATGTTGTATAACCCTGGAGGAAAAATCCTCAAGTTAATCAGTTCCCCTCTCCTAGAGAGGCCGGTCAAGAAGCAGATGTCCTCCATGGTTGGGGTCAATGATTGAACCTCTAACATGAACGCCTCTGCATCGAGATGCCAATACTCTACCAAGGCATTAAGAAACCTCAATTTTTCCCTCATGAACGAAAACTGAAATAATTTCCATAGGCCACACTGTTTTAGTGTAGCAACTGCCACATGGTCCTCCTTGACCAAGATGTCTAGCTCCTCATGTTCCCTCTCTCTCCAGTGCACATACATCCTGTTACACACAAAATTGGAGAGGGTTTAATACTTGTGTTTTTTTTTCAATTTAAAAGGAGGTGTACGCAGGTTGTAGTTTGCATAGTCTCGTATGTACTCGGGTTGTTTATTAATCTACCCAAGTACATACACGGGCTGACCTTAGACAACCCGCGTACATACAGACGTGACCCTTTTACAAGGGTGTGTACCTCCCAAACTAAAAATTAAATGCAAATAGATGAATTTAAAAGGAAGGAGGGATTTATACTTACTTGGTATAACTAGGAGTGTTTTCCGTCCATCATAGCTCCCAGAATTTGCGTTTTTGATAAAGGGTTTTTTTGACTTTTTGTTAATTTCCAAATTGTAATGGTGAAAATGAGATGTCCACCTCTATTTATAGACCTTTTTGGCCCTTTTTTCCCTAATTTGGTCCCGTTTTCACTTTTTCTGGCTCGGTGACTACTTGAGTTCTCTTTTGAGTTATCTTTCGGTCATCCCAATGGACTCATCCTTGCGGTTTGGTGATTTTTTGAGATGGGTTACATTTATATCGCCCCATGGTAAAAGTCATTTTTTTTTCCAACTTTAGCATAAAATTTAGGTTTTCACTCCCATATTTTTGCATATCGTTGTATTTTTCTCTTTTCCATAGGATCGATCCCACTGAAGTGCGACACAAAACATTGTCTACTACTTTAGAAGTGTTGTAATTAAGTGGTAGAGACTACCTCTACATGGATGCCTTGGATAGATCCTTTGCTGCATTTTGGCATCCATGCTGTGAGTTTTGACTATAGGCTTGGGGGTCCTTGTTAGTCCCACCATATTGAAGCTGCATTCCTCTTGCTAATCATCATTCTTGGCCTTACCCACGAGACTCCCTAATGATCATGCTTTGTTGTCTTTCAAGCTCACTTTAAATTTTGAAAGAAACATCCAATGAGACTGTATTTATTCTTTTCGATCTCGTATGGATTACTTGAAAAGTAGCCCCTCTGGAGTCTTCTTTAAGCCCTTTTCAGACTCTCTAAAATTGAAAAATATTGCCGAGCGATCTCGTTGCCCTTCACGCTCGCCAAACTCAAATTTGAAGGCATATATGTCCGATGGTAGATTACCCCTTTTTCGGTCTGGATGGATAATTTTACGAATAAAGGTATGCTCTAGGAACTTCGGTTTGCTAGAAGAGTATTCTCAGGCGTAAGTTTAACCCTTTTTTGGGCCCGAGGGACTAAATTTTTGAAAAAGGAACATTCTCCTTGGTTTTGGTTTATCTCTTTTTTAGGCCTTGGAGATTACTTACGAAAAAGGAACCTCCCTAGAGTCCATAGTTAAGCTCTTTTCAGGCTCCCTAAATATGAAAAGATCGTAGAGTGACCTTGTTCCTTCACACTCGTTAAATTGGTCTAGAAGAACATATATTCGTCATGAGTTTAACCCTTTTTCCACCCAATATATTATTCTGGAAATAGGTGCGCCTCAAGAGATTCGTCTCCCTGGGAGAGTTCTCCTTAGTTATATTTTATAATTTTTCGGGTTAAGGAGACTAAACCTAGAAAAAAGGTTGTGAGTCCATAGTTAATCCCTTTTCAGACTCCTTAAAATTGAAAAGATTGTCGAGTGATCTTGTCTTTATAACACTCGTTAAAATGGTTTTGAAGAGATGTCTTTTCGGTATAAGTTTAACCCTTTTTCGAACTGACTAGACTAATTATGAAAAAGGAACTCCCTGGAGTCTTCTTTTTGCGGTTTTTTAGACTCTCTAAATGTGAAAAAACCACTGAGCTTACCTTTTCTGGGCTCGTAAAAATTTACATGGAAGGAGTATTGTTGTGTCATGTTTAAATTGCATTGTAGGTATCATCTTTGTGTCTTTGGCCTAATGTCGGCTCCATGTTTCTTTCAATTGAACCTTTAAAGCATTCCGTATACACAAGCCTTGCAATTTTTTTTCCTTTTTGATCAAACACCTTGACCAATGGAGGAATTTTCCTCGAGTGTCCTTATCCTACACATGTCTCCTTGCCTTTAGCATCAGTGTGTTCCATGCGCTTGGAACCAATTTTCTAGCTCGTGACACTCGTTCCTCCTTTGTAACGTAACATTCTTTTATTCTTTTTCAAGCTCGTTAAAAAATTGAAAAGGACAAAAAAATAAAATATTCCAAAAAGAGGGTACGAGAAATATACATTCTTTTTTTGGTAGCAAGATAATCTCCCTTGGACAAAGCACATCCTTCCGTTTGTTCACCAAGCATTAGGATTTAGTATGACCTTAGGAATTTGTTCTCACTACATAGAGTTGTGTCCTCCTTCATTTGGTTACTCTTCCAAACATATGGAGAGTTTGCGGTGCCTCCTGCATCATAGAATTATGTCAATGTTACGCTGCCTGCGTCTGATCATCTTTCATGCTTTTGTCCTAGGGAAGTTTTATCTAACCTAAGTTGGCCTTTCTGCATTTTGTCTCTTGACTTTCATGAGTCGACCATCCCGTGAGTCCAGTCAAGTCCAAATTAAAAATCGACGAAGTTCTGTGCCTGATGATCGAGATCCTCCAATCTTTCCCCGACGACATGTCGAAGACCTCAGAGTAATGAGTCTTACACTCCTATTTTACTCCTACTTAAGATGTAGAAGATATTGAACTTGTTGCTAGAGCTATGATTTCGTCATCTCCAGCCACATGCATTGATGCTTCTTGAAGATGCATATTATATTGTACTTGAATATCATCGATTGATTTTTCAATGTAGATCCATTGTGTATTGCTCGCAATTACACTTTATATAGACATTTCTATGACATAGGTCTGCAGTGTACTTGATTGGAAGCCATGATTAGTTCATCCCAAGCATGGGTATGCCCAACTCAGAGAGACTATTATTGTTTTGCAGACAATGACCTCCCGAAATCTGGTCCCGGGCTCACTCGACTCTGTGCCTTCCCACTGGTAAAGATATTGTAATGTATTTCAGCCATCAGTTACTCTTCTGACCTCACACATTAGGGGGCATTTGTTATAGCCCTAAAATTTCATACCTATGCATACATGGCATTGGCCTTTCTACTTGAACAATTTTCCAAATTGTTGTTGAGGAACTCTCTTTAGAAAACCATTTTTTGGAGCATGTACATGCTCTACTGCACTACTACTCACGTACATACGTGAGCTGCATGCTAGACAACCCACGTACACACACTAGTTGCATACTAAAAAACCTTGAGTTTACCTCCAAAAGTTGCAAGGAATTCAATGGAGTTAATGGGCTATTGGAGGTTTCCTAACCAATAATGTAGCCCGTCCCCAAACCGAATAACTATCCTTTTGTCATATAAAAGGAGGTCTTGATGCCCCATTCCAACATCAAGAATTAGAACAGATAAACTCTTCCAAAATCCCTTCCCCCTCTTATTCCAAATATTGCAACCCTTTTTGAGATTTGGCCTCAGTATTCCCTCTCTATCCCTTTCTCCTATACAATCCCTTCCCTTTCCCTAAAGTGATTAGTTTATTGTGAGAGAAGGCTTTGGGATAATGCACTTGGAGAAACATTAAGAGGAGCCCGGACCTAGTTCGTTGAGTGTCATCCGTTGAAGGTTGTAACTTTTAATATTCATATTGAATAAAAGAATCCCTTTCTTGTCCCAAATATTATGTGTTTATGCTTTTCATTTGATTTATGTATAGTGGTTTATATCTAACCCTAATCTTGACGAGTAGAGACCAACAACCTGGGAAGCTATAAAGGTGGAGGAGGTCTACATTGAACGTTAGGACCAGAGGTACTACTTCTGATCTACTTTCCTATCTCTTTATGTTAATCTATTTATAATGTTTGGGGTAATTTAAGAATATGATTGTCTTTTAAGGGAGATCATAACTTTGCCTGTACTTTGACCCTGGTATAGTAATACGTGGATTCCCCCCCCTAGCATTCAGAGAAGACGTGGAAGTCGTTGGGGTTCTTTGAGCCTCCTCATCATGTGCTAAGCCTTCTCCATGTCTCATCTAGTGAAAATATGACAAGTGTCAATGTGAAATCACTCCATCACCATCAAACCCCCTCAAGCATGACATCAACCCTCAAAAGATGATGTTTTGACTCTCCTAGGAAAATCATTTGGGTACTAGAGGTTGGATATGATCCTCCATGATGTCAAGTAAGCCTCCAAAGGCATCTCTCTATGATTTGTTGTGCGGGCCTACCACATCCAACCTGTGGGATCCTTACCCCATGGAATTCCAAGCTAGGCTTGTTCTCCCAAAACTGGCCACCAAGCAAGGTCCTGCAAAACAAAAGGGTATGCCCTCCAAAGATCTCAAGTCAAAAATATCGTGACAAGTACAAACCATGTCTAATAAGCAAGGCACTTAGACATGTGCATCAAAATTACCTCATCAAATTAAACAAAATCTCAAAACCCTATACAATTGACCAAGTTTAAGTATGGGAGGGGTGTCATAAAGGTCTTATTGGGTAGACTAAAACCCTCAAGCAAAGGATGCTCCCAAGGATGGCCTTTGAAGGTTACATGGTACATGATGAGGTGGAATGGGTTTAGAATTCATAAGTTGATGACTCTCATGACATACAAGGGCTCGTATTATCTCTTTTATGGGTGCCTTTTTAGAGGGTGTGTGGCACCTTCGTTTGGGATGTACTTTTTCCAATCCCATCTTCTTGCCATTTATTTATTTCTTTCATATTTTAAGGAATGAGTTGAAGGCCACTGTCCTGATGTGGTTTCCAGATAACGACAATTTCATTCATAAATACCTCGGGAAAATGAGAAGGATGGATCATGATGAGACTCCCTTTCTCTCATTTATGTAACTGAGAGGCACTACCCTGGATTGGTGACTAGATGATGGTAATTTCATACCACTAAATACCCATGATCATGATAGGTTGGCTCATGATGAGACCTCCCATCTTCCAACTAACCCCCTAAGCATTCATTATCATTCAATTTTGTAGGCCCCTCTTTTCTTACAGAGAAGTGTTTCATTGCTTTCTCGGGGATCCTTGGGCGAAGCATATGGAAGGTTAATATCTAGGATTTTATCGTTTTAGCCAACAACAATCCCTCCAGGCCTTCAACCCCTTCTTCCCATGAAATGATGTGCATTCCCTTCCTGGGTCACTAAAGTCAAATGACCTAGAACAAGGCAGTATGATGGGGATAAGCCCTCAAGGGACCCTCAATAAGCCCTCAATGGACCCCTCAGTGGAAAATGGTATGTATGGTCGAGAATGGTATGATAAGCCCTCAAGGGACCCCTCAGTTGAAAACCTTCCCCAAAGGTTGGAAACTTACTAGGAAATCTATGACACTCACCAAGGTGAAACAAGGTCAAAAACATAATGTCCAAGCAAGCGTTCTATAATCAAAATTCGCTTAAATACAACATGCTTGAATGCCTTAAATATTAGGGTGATTACCTACCACAATACCTGACTTGTACCGCATGGAGCAAGACCCATCTTCCTTCCATAAGCTAGCTAGTGTGGTGGATGTGCTAACAATGGATCAAAATGTGGTGATAGAGCGGGCTTCCGTATGTGCAAATGGACACTGTTGGTCATGTAGTCTCCCAACACTCCATATTTGCAACTTGAGGGCCTCAAGACATGATCTCCTTAGTTATCCCACAAAATGGGGATAACATCTAGCTCCTACTTGGGGACATGTGCTCACCGTAGAATGCATGAGAACCGCAACATCTCCTGGTAGACCCGTGCCTACACTGAAAAAAAAAAATCATAAAATCTAGGGTGGTTCTATCACCCTTCGTCCATATACATCAAAATAAAAATGAAATTAGTCTAGAAAAGAAAATTTTAGCATTTTTTCAAAACTTTCTAAGCTAAGAATGAAATCAATATGCAAGTAGAGAAAATTGAAATACATCTAAACTAATATGAGAAATCAAGATTCAAATGCAAGGAAATTAATATGACCTACTGACTTACCTAGGGCCTTGAGGCCTTGAAGAATCGAGTCTTGCACTTGTCAGGTGAAGTCATATAGCCAATGCAACCATTTGATCATCCCATCAAAGTATCTCCCCCTGTGCTTAATTATGTAAAACAACAAATATAAGTCAAGCACATAATGATCATGAGTGTAAATGGATATATAATCATTCGTGAAATGAAACTCATGGATATGGGTGGGAGGAAGAAAATCCTACTGGAGAGAATATCTGCAACTCTGATCATCTAAGGAATCCTACCTGAAATGATAGCCATAAGCTTGATCAACACATCTTTGAAGAGAGTTATGGTATATAGACAACAATTCATCTTCATTCACGCACAAATATCCCTCTACTCGTTGAAGACTGAGAGGAGATGAGAGATCGAAATAATACTGCATGGCTTCCCAAAGAGGAAGATAATATGTAAGGGACCACCTTGGGTCTAGAGAAAAAATCTTCTTCCACACTCAAGACACTTTGCTTCTTCTTTATCTGTAAATCTATCCCCAACGTCTCAATGTGATAACACTTCCATTTTGCAAGGTGAGCCCTAGATTTCTATAGGCTGACAATGATATGGTGTCCATTTGAGTGCAACAGTGGTTGGAAATCTTCATAGAATAGACCCAAGTCACTGGAAAAGTAATCATTACAATTATCAAGGGATGGTTGAGAGTCATCATGAGTAAATTGTGACAAGTTATCCTCACTAGGATGGAATAAGTCTATGACCATATCATCATCGAGATTCCAAATATATGGACCATCCAACTGTAAAAAGAAATCCTCTGAAAATATGCTTGTATCCTTTATCTGAGAGTGGCCTTAAATGTCGTAGACGAGATCTACGTAAAAAATGAAACAACTCATGTCCCATATACGCCTCCCAATACATATGAAAGTGTCTATATGCACATCAACCACCTTGAAGGGTTCTTTCATAAGATCATCAATGTGACTGAAAATGACCATCTCTTCGTCTTTGTGTGCAGGAAAGACATAGGCTAAGGTGGTTTCAAATGGATCTTCAAATTCTTCATCATCGAGACTGATCGCTTCAAAGTCATGTGTAGGAGGAGAGAAATGTTGGACAACCTCGCCTTCATCAAGCAAGAGTAAAGGCAACGTGCCTCAATATGTTGCGCTTTATCATAATTCTTCTTTCTTCTTATGGACACCCCCCTCCATAGCCTCTTCATCACAAGAGGCTTGATCCTTAGTGCATAGTTCTTTGTTCGCTTTTCTTCAAGAGGATCTATCGTATCCAAGGTTTCCTCCAATACTTCTTCACTTCCAAAGTCATGGAATCAATTGTAATCAAGATCTTCTAAAAGGTCACAACTCATCAGATTCTCTTCCTGATGTGCAGGAGGAACAAAGGTCTGGATGTTTTCATCAAATGTCTTGTCCTAATATTTAACATGAGAAAATACATCGGGATCTTCTTGGTAATTTTCTTCATATGTCTGTTCTTCAAGTACTTCTTCATCTTCAAGGGATAGTTCTTTGGCAGGAAATAAATATTTTATACGATTCATCATTTCCTTAGTAGCTTTATTAGTATCCTTTTCCTTTTGTATTTGTAGAAGTGCCCTCTTTGAGGCATACCAAGTTATGGATGAGGGTTCATCCCATGGTGCCATATTTCCATTGACTGAAAAGAGACCTCAATGGATTCGCTAGATGAGATCAAGGCTCATTAAAGGATGGAAAGGAGGAAAAAATAAAGGTCCGTCAGATGATCTTCAAGAAGAGCTCATCAAGGGTGGAAAAGGGAAAGTCCATTAGGTGGAGTCACTAGGAAATCTAGGGAAAAAGATTTGGGATAGCTTGCCAAAGTGTCATTAGGGTTCAAAAAAGGATTCAAAATCCTCCTCAGAAATGGCGCCAAAATGTTCTCACACAAGTTGTAGGTTAGTAAAATCCCGACCCAACCACCAATTGGCGACTGCTAAGAGAGAACCTACCCACAGTCACCTTAGGCAGGTGTTTCTGTCACTTTGGAGGTGAGATAGTCACCTCAAGGGGAGAATCTCAGTGACCTAGGGGGGATTGAGATGGAAAAAGTGATGTATAAATGGATGTCCCTATAGTTCAAGTTGCTAAATGGAAAAGGGAGCTTGGTAATTATTCTTGAGGGTTGTTTGAGGTTTCCAAAGCCTTGAGTGACCTTCCAAGAGATAGTACCTACCCGAGACACAAGGAAAACCAAGTATACAATGCAATATATCAAGTGGAAAAGAAAATTAAACTTGTTATCCCTAATAGAATCAGTTAGTAACAATATATATCAGCAATGAAATGGCACAATAAGTTGCTAAACAAGTGCTAGAAATCAAGTGAAAAATGCAAGAGATAAACTAGCTAAAACACTAGTGAAACTCAAGATTCAAAGACCAAGATACTAGCATCAAAAGGTAAGGTTGTTGTAAACACTTTATGCAGAAATATAAATCAGCCTTATGGATTTAACAAAATTTTTATTACAGCAAGAATATCAGCCACTAAAACTCCCCCAAACGTTGCCAAAAAGTGCGCTAGGCTTAGTAGTTTATGTGTGCAAACTTTGAGCAATTTTCGGTGGTTGATTTAAGAGTTATTGAAGAAGTTAGATTAGGGTTTATGAATCCCTAATGGATGAAGATGAATGTTTGTAACAGCAGAAAGAACTACCCCTTTAGAAAGGATGCCCTAGTGGCTGAAAGGTGCTCTAAGCACAAGGAACAAAACCCAAATTGCGAAAAGTTAAAATGACCGAAAATCATGTTTTCCAATGCAACATTTTATTTCTCCAATGCAAGAATGTTCAAATTAGTGCCTCTAAAATTGGGTGAATGGGGTCTTTAAAGCACAAGTTATAACAACAACAACCCTAGGCGCGTAAAATTTCTTACTCCCTAGGTTATGCCAATCAAACTTAGGGTAAGTCTAGGAGGGTATACACACTCGTATTCCTCTTAGCAACCCTTGCAAAAAAGAAGGACTTAAAACCTTAACAAAGAGATGAAGCAATGATGGAGGGTGTATCTAAAATACTCCTCCATAGGGTTTCCACCAACAATAACCAAATATAAGCAAGAAAGAAATACGATATACAGATTTTTCCTTATCTAATCCAAGAAAATGAGATATCAAACCCTAGTTAGCATGCAACATTCATCCAAGAGCCAAGAGAGTAAGCCTTTAGGGGGTACGCATCACTCCTCATTCATTCACCGAGAGATATTCACTAAAATACATTCCACAATAGAGAAACACCATAATCACCAATAGTAGCAAAAATTTCAGCCCAATACTTCTCACAATGGGAGAGTTATGTTATGAAATGAGATTCACATGATCTCTATTTATACAAAATGTCTAACACTATGTTTGTCCACTTAATTTTAGGGTAAAACAAAAGATAGAGGTCAACAACCCTAATATTTCTCCTTTACACAAATAATATTAAACAATTCATCTTAAAATTTACTTTTGCACAAAAGAAACCCTAAAAAGAAGATGACATCACCCCTCTAGGGGACGTTTTGGCACTTTGAGAAAGTCATTGGAGAATATGTGGAAGTCATTGGGGCTATTTGAGACTCCTCACCATGTGATAAGCCTTCTCCATGCCTCATCCAGTGAAAATATGCCAAGTGTCAATTTGCAATCACTCCATCACCATCAAACCCCCTCAAGCATGATGTCAACCCTCAAAAGATGACGTTTTGCCTCTCCTAGGAAAATCGTTTGGGTACTAGGGGCTGTATAAGATCCTCCATGATGTCAAGTAAGCATCCAAAGGAATATCTCTATGATCTAGTGTCTGGTCCTACCACATCCAACCTGCAGGCTCCTTACCCCATGGAAGCCCAATTTAGGCTTGTTCTCCCAAAACTGGCCAACAAGCAAGGTCCTGAAAAAGAAAAGGGTACGCCCTCCAAAGATATCAAGTCAATTATATCATGACAAGTACAAACCACGTCTAATAAGCAAGGCACCTAAACATGTGCATCAAAACTACCTCATCAAATTAAACAAAATCTCAAAACCCTATACAATTGACCAAGTTTAAGTATGGGAGGGGTGTCATAAAGGTCCTATTGGGTAGAACAAAACCCTCAAGCAGGGGATGCCCCCAAGGATGGACTTTGAATGTTATGTGGTAGATGATGACGTGGAAGGGGTTTAGACTTCATAGGTCGATGACTCTCATGACATACACAAGATCATATTATCTCATTCATGGGTGCCTTTGTAGAGGGTATGTGACACCTTCGTTTGGGATGAACTTTTTCCAAGCCCATCTTCTTTCCATTTCTATATTTCTTTCATATTTTAAGGAACGAGTTGAAGGCCACTATCATGTCATGGTGTCTATATAATGACAATGTTATTCACAAATACCTCACGAAAATGAGAAGGTTGGCTCATGACGAGACCCCCTTTCTCTCAGTTGTGCAAATAAGAGCCACTACCTTGGCTTGGTGACCAAATGATGGTAATTTCATACTGCTAAATACCTATGATCATGATAGGTTGTCTCATGATGAGACATCCCATCCTCCAACTAACCCCCTAAGCACTCATTATCATTCAATTTTGTAGGTCCCTATTTCATTACAGAGAAGTGTTTCATTTTTTTCTCGGGGATCCTTGGGTGAAGCATTTGGAAGGTTAATATCTAGACTTTTATATTTTTATCGAACAATCATCCCTTTGTGCCGTCAGCCCCTTCTTCCCATGAAATGAGGTAGATGCCCTTCTTGGGTCACAAAAGTCAAAGGAACTAGAAGAGGGCACTATGATGGGGATGTAATGAGTATAAAGTGGTATGTATGGTCGAGAATGGTATGATAACCCCTCAAGGGACCCCCCAGTTGCCAACCTTCCCCAAAGGTTGGCCACTTACTAGGAAATCTATGACACTCACCAAGGTGAAACAGGGTCAAAAGCGTAACGTCCAAGCGAACGTTCTATAATCAAAAGTAGCTTAAATAAAACATGCTTAAATGCCTTAAATATTAGGGTGATTACCTGCCACAATACCTAACTCATACCGCATAGAGAAAGACCCATTTTCCTTATAGAAGCTAGTTGGTGTGGTGGATGCACTGACAATGGATCAGAATGTGGTGATAGAGTAGGCGTCCATATGTACAAGTGGACACTGATGGTCATGTAGTCTCTTGACACTCCATATTTGCAACCTGAGGACCTTGATACATGATCTCCTTAGTTATCCCACAAAATGGGGATAACATATACTACACACAAACAACTCCTAACACACCTTTTGACTGATCCTCTTCCAGATCCTTAACCCCCAAATCAAACCAATCACTTCCATTAACTTATTTATTGAGATGAGTAGGGAAACTCATCACCTCGAAAAATTCACTAGATATCCCTAAACCACTTATTAAGCACACCAAACAATGATTTTTTTTAATCTCTTGGCCATCGATATTAGAAGTATCCACCTCCTTTCAAACCCAAAACTAGAAAACCTCTAAAAGAGATTATAGTCCTTCATCTTTGAGGGAAGTTGGAATTTCGTGTTCTAAAACAAAGAAAACCCACTAGTACATTTGGCCCATTTTTTGACGCCCATCCGACGGATTCCTATTTGGTTTATGAGAAACCCAATTCCTAGCTATTAGTTGAACCTCTTTCGTCACACTCTTGGTGGTAGAATAATATGTCAGAATTGAGATGTACGAAACTTCCATGTGGCATCTATGGAGAGGTTTTATGAAACAAATGTTTGTCACACATAATCATTGTAGTGCCGACAATCACATCATTCTCGATATGGTGACAAATCGGTATGCCACGTGGTATATTCGATGAGACCATCACTAGATAACCTGCCGTCATTGATCCAATGACGACGGTCGTTACTGCGACTTAGCAACATGTAAGTATCGTCGGAAATTTGATGTGCATACCATCGAAATTGTTATTTTATGGTTGGCGGCCCACGTTGGCGTAGCGATGCTCTACGGTGCCTAGTTTGTTAACGATCCAACGACATGGCGTGACGAATTTGGCGGATGCACGATGCCATGGTTCACAACATCCATAGAATTGGCGACGCATTAGAGCTCCAAGAATGTGATGAACTATCTTCGGAGTTCCGACGATGATATGATAAAATGAAAAAAAAATTCAAATTGTATCGAACATAGGGAGAAGGTTGAGTAAGATGTAGATGAAAATGTTCTCGATATACGATGATATAGAAAACTATGATTAGGGTTTATATTGTTGCATAAAACCCTAATTCAAGATGGTTTGAGCGTCCACAACTAAAAATGCACAGTCACACTTTAGAAATACATGTTTTGATTTTAAACTGTAATTTATGCCCTTATGCATAAATGCACGTCGACCTTCACTAAAATGCACACCCAGGTCTTAACACCCCTGCAATTTGAGTGGTTCAAGTTTTTGAGGGTGTCTTAGATAATTTTACACCTACCTACATATTTAGATTTTCGTTTGCAAACATAAAAGTGGTAAAAAATTCTACCTTGTAACTTGAGAGACCAAAACAACAGAAAGTGAACTAAGGGAAATGCACGCCCATGCTTCTATATAGCTCCAAATAGAGTCATATAAGTTTTGGGGTGAATTTAAAAACATTATAAACCTTATATATCATACTAAGTGCATTATAAAATGACTAAGGACTTCTACCTTGAATCAAGATACCAAACTTTTTGTAAAATGGAGGGTAAAACCGTCTTACAGTAAAATGCACGCCTATGACTCATATGACCTCCAAGTTGAGTGGTTCGAATTGTGAAGTTTTCATTTTATCATTTTACATCTATTCATATTTCAATTGTGCATTTTGAAACCAAAAACCCTTTGTTGTGCGTAAATGAAAAAAAATGCATAAAGGAAAAAATGCATGAAAATAGGGCATGATGAGAAATGCACTCCCTAGGAAGAAAAATCCATTTGTGGTGTTTTTAATTTACAAGTTACAAGTTACATGACCGTGGATTTGTTGTAAACCCTAAATAATGAATACCAGGGTGATTTGTCTATAATTTAGAAAAAGGTTGAAATATACATGAAAGTTTGGCAACTGTGCACACACACTAACTAAAATGGAAAAATGAGTATTAACTACCATCGTCCGTGAGCTCGATGAGGCAAGAGCTTGTACAACCACATCACACATAGGCTAGTTGTTAGTTGTATTTCCATTGCGAAGACCTGTAAAAATCATTAGATAATACAAGGTTATATGACTGAATAATAATTAAATAAATAAACATACATATCAACATGTACAATACTCTAGAAAGATTAAAATGGAATACATGATTGAGCAAAATACTTGTTTTGCTTTTAAACTGTAATTTTTTCATTTGTGCAGAAATGCGGGTCAGGATTCAAAAAAATATGCGCCCTGGTCTTTACACGCCTGCAATTTGAGTGATTCAAGTTTTTGAGGGTGTCTTAAATAATTTTACACCTGTCTACATATTTAGATTTTCATTTGCAAACATAAAAGTGGTTGTTATGTAAAAGAGACAAAGTCTACCTTGTAAATCGAGAGACCAAAATAGTAGAAAGTGACCTAATGGAAATGCACACCCATGCATCTACATAGATCCAAATTTAGTTATCTAAGTTCACTACATGGAAATTCTTCCCACACGCCTATGGGTAGAGTTGCAGATGATACAAATCTACCCACAGTCCTGTGGGTAGAGATGTGGCAACTCTTCCCACAGGCTTGTGGTTAGAATTATAGATGTTGTAGATCTACCCACACCCGTGGGAAAATATGTGGCAACTCTGCCCACATGCCTATGGGCAGATATGTGGAAATTGTGCCCATAGGCATGTGGGCAAAGTTGTAGATTCTAGAACTCTACCCACAAGCCTTTGGGTAAAGATGTCACAAAATTTCCCACATGCATGTGGGCAGAGTTATAGATGCTACAACTCTACCCACAGGCTCATGGGTAGAGTTGTAGATGCTACAAATCTACCCACAAGCCGGTGGGAATATCTACAACTCTACCCACATGCTTGTGGGAAGAGATGTGGCAACTCTTCCCACATGCCTATGGGAAGATATGTGGCAACTATGGAAACCCTGGATGAATTCCCACATTTAAATCTATTTTGGGTGGAAGCAGTTCAAGGTTATTTCACATAAATCACAAAGTTCCTCAAGTTTAGTTATGTACCAGATATGTATGGCCATATACAATGAATATGATTGGTTATCTACTATGAAAAATACAAGTTCACCATGGGAAACCTATATAATCTTTCCATAGATAGTATTTTAAACTAATGAATTTTAGATCATAAAGTATAAGTCATCCTTTGGGAGGCGAATGACAAAGAGAGAGGAGGAAATTATGGTGGAACAAAAACTACTAGGTTGAATTTTCTCTATGTTAGACTGTGGTAGTCGACACAATGTTAAGATTCCATGGAATATGTAAATAATTGCAACAAGTGTCGACTAGTTGGTCACCCTTATGCCTGTAATGAGATTCCATTGCAACACATTGTGATAGTGTGGATTTTATTAGTAAATAAGACATAATAAATTAGATCGAAGCAACAAACAAAGATACAAGGTAATAAATTTTGGAGATGCTTTTAGTCTAAAGTGAACACCCCACATATCTAGAGAAAATCTAACTCGACACTATTTCCCTAACCTTGTCCTTCAACAAAGTTATTACAAATAACAAAATGATATTTACAAGTTTTCCCACAATACTTTGAACTAAGGGAAATGCATGCCTATGCTTCTATATAGCTCCAAATAGAGTTATCTAGGTTTTGGGGTGACATTTATAACATTCTGAATCTTTATATATCATACCGAGTGCAATATAAAATGACTAAGGACTTCTATCTTGAACCAAGATTCCAGACTTTTCCCACAATACTTTGAACTAAGGGAAATGAACGCCCATGCTTCTATATAGCTCCAAATAGAGTTATTTAAGTTTTGGGGTGAAGTTAATAACATTTTAAATATTTATATATCATACAGAGTGCATTTTAAAATGAATAAGGACTTCTACCTTGAACCAAGATTCCATACTTTTTGTAAAATGGAGGGTAAAACCGTCTTACTGTAAAATGCACGCCTAGGACTCATAGGACCTCCAAGTTGAGTGGTTCAAATTGTGGAGTTTGGATTTTATAATTTTACATCTATTCATACTTAAGTTGTGCATTTTGAAACAAAAAACCCTATGTTGTGCATAAATGCTAAAATTTGCCTTGTAAACGCAAAAGAATGCATAAAGGGAAAAATGCATGAAAAGGGGGCATGATGAGAAATGCACACCCTAGGAAGAAAAATACATGTATGGTGTTGTTAATTTTCAAGTTACAAGTTGCAGGGCTGTGGATTTTTTGTAAAGCTTAAAGAATGCATACTAGGGTGATTTATGCCCAAAATTTAGTAAAGGGTTGAAATATACATGAATGTTTGGCAACTATGCACACACACTAACTAAAATGGAAAATGAATACTAACTACCCGTGTCCATGAGCTCGTTGATGTAGGATCTTGTACAACCACATCACACATAGGCTAGTTGTTAGTTGCATTTCCATTGCGAAAACCTGCAAAAATTATCAGAGAATAAAGGGTTATATGACTGAATAATAATTAAATAAATAAGCAGACATATCAACATGTACGAGACTCTAGAAAGACTAAAATTGAATACCCGATTGAGAAAAATACTTGTTTTAATTTTAAACCGCAATCTATGCTCTTATGCAGGAATGCACACCATACTTCACTAAAATGCACGCCTAGGTCATTAAACCCCTACAATTTGAGCAGTTCATGTTTTTGAGGGTGTCTTAAATAATTTTACACTTGTCTACATATTTTAGATTTGAATTTGCAAACATAAAAGTGGTTGTTGTGTAAAAGAGGGAAAACATACCTTGTAAATTGAGAGACCAAAACAATAGAAAGTGACCTAATGGAAATGCACGCCCATTCTTCTATATAGCTCCAAATTTAGTTATCTAAGTTTGCTACATGGAAACTTTGCCCATAGGCCTATGGGCATAGTTGCAGATTCTACAACTCTACCCATAGGCCTGTGAGAAGAGATGTGGAGCTTCATATGCTACAACTCTACCGACATACATGTGGGAAGAGATGTGGCAACTCTTCTCACATCGAAAATCTTCCCACATGCTCGTGGGAAGAGATGTGGCAACTCTGCCCACAGGCTTGTGGGCATAGATGTCACAACTCTGCTCACAAACATGTGGGTGGAGTTGTAGATGCTACAACTCTACCCACAAGTCTGTGGGAAGATATGTCACTCTACCCACAAGTCAGTGGGAAGATCTATAACTCTGACCACCGACATGTGGGAAGAGATGTGGAAACTCTTCCCACATGCTCATGTGTAGAGATGTGACAACTATAGATACTTTGGATGAATTCTCACATCTAAATCTATTTTGGGTGGATGCAGTTCAAGTTCATTTCACATAAATCACAAAGCTCCTCAAGTTCGGTTCTGTATCAAATATGTATGACCATAAACGATGAATATGATTGGTTATATACTATGAAAAATACAAATTCACCATGGGAAACCTATATAATCTTTCCATAGATATTATTTTAAACTAATGCATTTTAGATCATAAATTATAAGTTATCCTTTGGGAGGCACATGACAAAGAGAGTGGAGGGAATTCTGGTGGAACAAAAAAGTACTAGGTTGAAGTTTTTCTATGTTAGACTGTAGTAGTCGACACAATGTTAAGATCCCATGGAATATGCAAACAATTGCAACATGTGTCAACTAGTTAATCACCCTTATGCCTGTAATGAGATTCCATTGCAACCCATTGTGACAATGTGGATTTCATTAGTAAATAAGACATAAGAAATTATATTGAAAGAACAAACAAAGATACAAGGTAATAAAATTTGGAGATCCTTTTAGTCTAAAGTGAACACCCCACATATCCAGAGAAAATCTAACTTGACACCATAGCCCTAACCTTGTCCTTCAGAATACCTACAGAAATAATCAGAGAATAAAAGGTTATATGACTAAATAATAATTAAATAAATAAACAGACATATCAACATGTACGAGACTCTCTAAAGACTAAAGTGGAA
>ML787192.1:78095-93571 GCA_009831015.1 Picea engelmannii
CCCCCCCCCCCCCCTCACATCACTCTCAATTCCCCATTCCCAATCTATCTACTGGAAAATAATTGAAAGTAGCATAGCTCGATTCATGAATATAAAGTAGCAAAACAAAATTTAAAGGTAAATGAAAGAAAGAATGTGTGTGCAACTACGTGGTTTTGTACATACAAAATGTATAGCATACATCCATAAGAAGGTAGTAACAAATACTATATATTAATATATTTTGTCATCAAAATATGTTTCCATTATACATGTTTCTCATAACATACATCCATAAGAAGGTAGCAACAAATAGTATATATTAATATATTTTATCATCAAAATGTAATTCCATTATACATGTTTCTCATAATATATACAATCACTTCTTTTTCTATATTTTAGTTTTCAAAAATCTGTTGATTGGCTCATCCATGTCTTGATTCGCTTTAGTTGTTGGGCCCTCTGTTGGTGCTGATTCAATATGCATGCTTTGACACATTATACATCTAGTTGGGTACTCTCCATGACGTGTCGCGCCGCTGTTAAGGGACCTCAACTACAATAACAAAAAAATTAAATTGACATGGTTAGTTATTATTCACAGAAGTAGTTCATTAATGCAAATATCATTACAATGTTGTTTACCAGGTTGACTAGTCAAGACCAATGGTTCGGCTGCCATGTGTTCCTTCTCTTGCCAAGAATTATCATCTACATGCTTTTCCATCAAAACAAGAAAATTTATAAGTATACCATCTGCAAGTAAATATTAATAATTTTATTAATCCATACTTCTAATTTAATAACAATAATACCATCATGGCCAAGCTACACATCACCATCATCAGGATGCACTCCACCTTAATGGTCTGGCTGCACACCACCATCATTAGGCTGCACTCCACCATCATGGTCAGACTGCACAACACCATCGGGTTGCACTCCATCGTCATGGTCAGGCTACACACCACCATCATCAGACTGCACTCTACTACCATTGGGTTGCTATCTAATGTTGGCCTCATTATTGTTGTTTCTCTTTTGCTTAAGATAGAAAGGCACATTCATTTATGGGTGAAATCAATCGTGAATGGATTTTATAAGTAATCAACAATTAAAGTCCATTGATTTTACTTGCAATGTCGTTCAAAGGGGTAGATTGTGTTTTCCCCATGCTTTGTCGACGTTCAACCATGACTTGAAAGCCACACTTGAAACCAAGCCAGAGGTCTTCTTCTATGGTTGCAGTTTTGAATTTATCCTCTTGCATTGCACAAGATCTCAAATTTGACTTATTGGATGCAATTAAATAAAATTTGGATGATGATAGGAATGGTATGGTTTAATTATTTGGTACTTACAATTCGTGCTTTTAGATTCATGTAACCACCTTGTACAAGTTTGTGTTGCCTGTGTTTTTGTAGTCTTTCCTTGGTTTCTTTTGACGTGTCTGAGAGCTTAGAAAAAGTTTCCAATAGGTTGTATATCACAACTTTTATATAGAACTAACGAAAATTCAGCATATTAAATTCAAAATATGATATAACTTCCTTGTCGAGGTGGCATCTTTCCTTCTTTTCTCATTGTCTTCTCCTTTGCATCCTCCAATATATTCTTCCACTCAACCTCGGGAATCATTAGAGGATGCTCATACCTAGGTACTTTTTGCAAATCAACCCTATGTTGGTCCCTCACATATTTCAAATATGTACGAGCCAATGAGGTGACTCCAATTTTGTTGAAGGAATCACTAAACAAACTAACCAAGTGGTCAATAAGTTCCTTCTTCAAACTGAGATTCTAAGCATTCCACCGTGTCCGTTTGGTGGGCCCAAAAATATCTAAGTCCTTGTCATTAATATGCTTAAAAAATGTGTTGTTTCCTGCAGAACAATACGATCATTAATTTAAAATAACCATAGAGATGTATGTTTTAATTAGATAATAAGAAATAATTAAGACATTAATAAATACCTGATATTTTTTGTATCTTGATCAGAATAATGTTCTCATCCACAAAAAAGGTAACTGACAGTGTTCCCTTGTTGGTAACATGTGATGATCAATGATCTAAGAAAACAATATGTAGAATCATCAATTGCCTCATCTCCACCATCAAGTGCTTGGTATGGCGTGCACTATGCCAACGGTGTGTCATGGGTCCCATAAGGTTTAGTCATCTCAATCACGGGGCTATCATCCACAGGAGGAGAGCCAAAGAGCCTCATGGGTATATGGTTCTTGGTAGGACATTGTGGTGTTTGAGAATTGTTGCTACCAACACCATCCTCAGGAGTAGGTTGTTGAATTTTTCTGAATAATTCCTATAAAAAGAAAACATATTTTATTCAGATCATATAAAGTAGCAAAACAAAATTCATGAATGAACATCTGTGATAAATAACCTTTTTGAAATACGCCACTTACTGCAAATCATTTTATTTCCTCCATCAAAACTATACATCTTTGTGCGATCTCCTCCATTGGTTCACACGTAAACAACTCAATAAGTTCAATGTTTTTTTTTTCTCACATCCTTTTCAATTATCTCAACTGGGTCCAATTCAAACATGTCCTCAGAGTTTCTAACATTGTCAAGTAGATCAAGTGTTGACAACTACATATATCAACAAAAGAACAAGTTAATTCAATTATAAAAACAATAATAAAATTCACTTTAAATGGATATGGATATTGTTAGTCGTTTACCTGCTCCGAGGCTGGTGCCTTCCCATGATTACCCTGCCACAATATAAGAAGCATTACATATTAAAATGTTATGATATAATATGAGAAGCATGAGATATTAAAATGAATGTTAAAGATAAAAAATAAGTTGTCTAAAAACATAACTCTTTTGTAAATGCAAAAAAAAACATAACGAGAAAAATGCTTAAAAATGCATGAAACCGAAGCATGATGAAACATGCATGCCTAGGTATTAACACACCTGCAATTTGAGTGATTCAAGTTTCTGGGGGTGACTTAGATTATTTTACACCTATCTACATATTTAGTGTTGTGTTTGCAAACATAAAAGTGGCCGTTGTGTAAAAGAGGCAAAATCTGCCTTGTAAATTGAGAGACCAAATCAATAGAAAGTCTCCTAATGGAAATGTATGCCCATGCTTCTATATAGCTCCAAATTTAGTCATCTAAGTTTTGGGGTGAAATTAATATCATTTTGAATCTATCTATATCATCTGGAGTGCATTCTCAAAAGGAAAAGGACTTCTACCTGGAACCCAAATTCAAGATCTTTTGTAAAATGGATGGTAAAACTAGATTACTATAAAATGCATGGCTAGGAAACATATAACCTCCAAAACAAGTGATAAAATTTTATGAGTTTGTATTTTATAATTTTACATATATTCATACTTTTGTTGTGCATTTTGAAACCAAAAACCCTCTACTGTGCATAAAGGTTAAAAATTGTTTTGTAAATGCAAAAAAAATGAATAATGGGGAAAATGTTTAAAAATGCATGAAACCAAGGCATTGTGAACACACCTGCAATTTCAATGATTCAAGTTCCCAATGGTGTCTTAGATTATTTTACACATGTTTACAAATTTAGTGTTGTGTTTGCGAACACAAAAATGGTTGTTGTGTAAAAGAGGCAAAATTTACCTTGTAAATTGGGAGACCAAATTAGTAAAAAGTGCCCTAATGGAAATGCATGCTCATGCTTCTATATAGCTCCAAATTTAGTCATATAAGTTTTGGGGTGAATTTAATAACATTATGAATCTATCTATATCATTCAGAGTGCATTTTCAAATGAAAAATGAATTCTACCTGGAACCCAAATTCAATACCTTTTGTAAAATGGATGGTAAAACTAGATTACTATACAATGCACGCATAGGAATCATGTGACCTCCAAATTGAGTGATAAAAGTTGTGGAGTTTGTATTTTATTATTTTACATATATTCGTACTTTAGTTGTTCATTTTGAAACAAAAAACCCTCTATTGTGCATAAAGGTTAAAAACTGCTTTGTAAATGCAAAAAAATGCATAATGGGAAAATGCTTAAAAATGCATGAAACTAGGGCATTGTGAAAATGCACGTCCATGTCTTAACACACCTAAAATTTGAGTGATTCAAGTTTATGAGGGTGTCTTAGATTATTTTACACCTGTCTACATATTTAGTGTTGCATTTGCAAACATAAAAGTGGTTGTTATGTAAAAGAGACAAAGTTTACCTTGTAAATTGAGAGACCAAATAAGTAGAAAATGCCCTAATGGAAATGCATGCCCATGCTTCTATATAGCTCCAACTTTAGTCATCTAAGTTTTGGGGTGAATTTAATAACATTATGAATCTATCTATATCATCCAAAGTGCATTTTCAATTGAAAAAATACTTCTAATTGAAACCCAAATTCAATACCTTTTGTAAAATGGATGTAAAACTAGATTACTATACAATGAACAACTAAGAATCATATGACCTCCAAATTGAGTGATATAAGTTGCGGAGTTTGTATTTTATCATTTAAAATATATTCATACTTTAGTTGTGCATTTTGAAACCAAAAACCCTCTAATGTGCATAAAGGTTAAAAACTACTTTGTAAATGCAAAAAAATGCATAAAGGGAAAAATGATTAAAAATGCATGAAACCAGAGCATGATGAAAATGCACGCCCAGGTCTTAACACACATGAGATTCCGATATGTATCAAACATCTGCAGTTTAAAGGGGATGGATGGATTCAGAAGAACAATACAATAAAAAATACAAGGTATTCCTATTACAACTTCATAAAACACTTAGGACAAGTTCATGCTTAATACATTCAACTATATCATAATATCACCTAGGTAAAAATAAATGTACATGAAAAATTAATCAGTAAAATATTCCCTTAGGGAGATGGGAAGGTGCCACTCAATTCACCTTATCTTCCCAATGGTAATTTAGCAAATTGACACAATATTTTCCAATCTTTTCCCATCGGATACTTATGATCATTCAAGTTTCTTACTGCCTCATCCATATCCGTGTATTGCTCATAAACTGGGGGAGCTAATTTCCTGAAAATCATTTTCAGATTGCGCAACAACTCAAAATCCCTTGCCAACAATTTTACTACATCTTGCCCCTTCAAAGTGCCATCAAGATTTTCAAACTTGTTGTCAATGTTCCTCCTGTCTTTTAATAGCTTCTGATAATTGTTCATTGGATACAAATTCCCATTTTCATTCTAGAACGATCGTAATCTGTGCTTGATGACATCACTAAAAATATTCATAAAAGTAGAGATTTACCTCATAACCTCATGGCACTTAGTTTCCTCATTTTACAACAATATCCTTTTTGTAATGACTCTTTTAGCATCCATTACAATGCTAGTTCCGTCATTGAATTGAAAATCCTCCAACTCCTCTTTAGTTATGTTGTTCAAGAACTATTATATCAGCTACCAAATTTGGTTTACTCTCCAAATAATTTGTTGTTCCTTTGATGTATTTCAAGACTATGGAGATTAAATCAAGCTCATCTTGCACCATGGTAAAATAAAACAAATTCTTGAAAATTGTGTTAGCTATATCGTCCCAAATGATATGCTTAGCTCCTTTCATGGCTGATCACCCTGTCGCCCTTGCCTTCATTCTATTTGCTTCCCTTTGAGCTTCCTCTTTAACAACATTGATTTGTTCCAAACATAACTCTATGCTCTTCACCATCATCTACCTTGGCATCTCTTTGTTTGAGTTGGTTTGTCACAGTGTCGAACTCGATCTCCTTCACACTCAAATCAGCCATGACTTTTGATAAGCCCTCTGATGGGTCTAATGGAGCAGCTTGCACTGTTTCTTACTTGGATGCCTGCAATCTATGAGTTTGCTCGTCTTTCAAGGTTTCAATTTTAGCTTGTAGTCATTCTACGATCTTTCTAATTTCCAATAATTGTTGGTGAAGCTAATCTGTTTCTTCATGACTAGCATGCATCTCTAGGGTCTAAACATGTTGTACATCAAGAAAATTTAGATTTTTCTTGAGGATCTTAATCTCGTTATCCTTCTCTTTGATTAGGTCTCCTACAACAGATTGATTTTTAGGATATGCTCCTAGAGAAATAATATTCCTCTCTAACTCATTAATCTGAATTCTATATATTTCCTTTAGTGGCCACCCTCTCCTGCGTCAACTGCTTCACTATTTTGATTACCATATTTTTCATCTTCCTCTCACTGGCAGAGGATTGCAAGACCCCTCTATATAACATATCACTTATTTGCTGGTGCAATTCAATCATATCCATAGGGTGGATATCCTGAATCTTTACTCTCATTTGAGTGGCTTTTTAATCTGCAGGAAAAAGAGGTTGATTGACTCTAGTACAACCAAATTGAATATACCCTGCTAGTAATCCATAACAAATAGTAATTGTTTTTGAGTTCTGTTTTCTCCCCAAGCCCAAGGATACATTTCCTTTTTCACCCCATGATTTTTTCTCTTTATATCCAAATACTATGAAAAGAGTGAGGGATACTTATCAGAGGTTCCTTAAGCTCTATAGGTTTGTGAAACTTCTAGTGTTGACAATAGAGCTGAACATATATGCTCAATAGTGATAACTAGCCCCTTTGAGGCTAAACTAGATTCACTTGATCCTTGTCTGACTTGCAATATACCCTTCCCTTCTCCTATAAACTCGGCTAAGAACCCCTCTAAGTCTAATTCTTCATCACCTTTAGTATTTTTGCTTAACTGCTCACTCAGCTGGTCATCAACGTCCATTTCATAATGCATGTTTGAAAACATCATCTTTCCAAGTTGTAATTCTTGTTTCTGAGGAGTCTAAATTACATTATATTGCTGCATTGACTCAATGATAGTTTTATTTTGGGCCTCTACCTCTAGAATCTGCTCAATGTCTTCCCATGAATCCAAGTTAGTAGTTATTTCCACTACACGATTTGGTAGATGCTCATACACGGGCCTTGTTGCTGCAATCACACCATGTGGTTCATACAACTATTTACTTCCGTTTTCAAAATCCAACTACTATAGAATTTATTTTGTAACAACTAGAGCATTTTTAAGCTTGACCAAGAAAGGGCCAACATCTTGAGGCAACTTGAAAGTGATGGCTTGTTTATGTTGAGAAAAATGAAATTGATTTGAAACGAGCGTTTTTCTGATGTATTCCAAAGAAAATATTCTTGGAGTTAGGAAAATTGGCAGCTTGTATGGCTCATGTTCAAAACCATATACTCTAATGATGGTGTGATCCTCATCCATGTACCAATATCCTAATATGGTATCTTTTCTCAACTGCAATATCTTTTTAAACTCATGAAACATCCTAGGAGGCTGAGTGCCATGGAGAAAAATGTAGCATGCACTCATGAACTTGTTTACAAGAAGGATGGAACCTTTATTATGGTCCTATTTCCTCACCTCCTCAGTCCACTCAATTATTTTCTTGGTTTTATCTGAATCATCCTTTGTTTTGATCCCAAAGTTCTCAAAAAAGAAAGATTTACTGAATAATATGAGGTGCACCAAGTAGGCGTGATACCTAAAAGACTCAATGATGTGGAAATTTGACAATTGGAAGTTTATGACTTCCTGTAGGAACTGACAATAATCAAATTTTGTGAGGGTGATTGACTCTGATGGACATAATATAGAAAGAATCCCTAAAATGGTCTCATGCACCGATTTATCGTGTTCATAGCCTAAAACCTGACAAATCATGGAAATAGCCTACCTGGTTAGTTCAGGGAAGATGGTGGATTTGAAAGGAGGTGGACTAGTTGATAATGGGGCATCTAGGGGTAATATATTACTCAACAACTTCTCTCTTTCAGACTGCGATAATACTTGGTACTGATTCAAGATCATCATCATCCATGGTTTCATATACATCATGCTCTGGAATTCAGATCATTTAGGCAATGTATTCTTTAGTTATTTCACAGACTATCCTATCATCATGTACATAAATTATTTTTTGCCTATCCACCTGGTAATTGGCAACACACCAATCGACTAATTCTAGAAAGTGATACATTTGTGGAACAATCGATCTGGCCATGTAAGATTCCCATAAGTTCAAGTAGTTTCGACCATTATTAGTGTTAGCCTGGGCTCTCTGAATTAATTGGTGAAGGTCGGGGAAAGACAGTGCAAGGTTGAAAACATCCCTTTCCCTGTTGTCCAAGTCATCATAATATACAGTCGTTTTCTTGGATGGTCGGATTTGGCTAGCATTCGATTTAGTGGCCATTTGATTACTTTTAGGGGAAAAAGTCTGACTACCTTTCTCCATCTATCCTTATTTTAAACAATTTGAACACATTTGAAATAAGGAAATGAGAACAATACCCGAACTTATTTTTCGAAGGAGAATTTGACTGCTTTTACTGGAGTCTACTGTACTCATAACAATGTTTTCCGTGTGCGTTTACCTCATTTGCTTTGGGGGTAATTGTTTTAAACTTTAAAAAAATTTTATTTGGATTACATCGACGCGACACATTATTTATTTGTCTTACACTACAATGGCACCTGTCATCAATTCATGCATTTCGAGGGTGAGCTAAAGTGGTTTCATAATACCACCCCTGGGTATCGAAATGAATAAGGTGATGACATGTTATCACCCGTTAATACAATGGTTTTTAATTTATGCCTCCAACCCCTTGCTATCTAGTGTGCACTTTCATTGGCCGAAATAAGTTGAGACTGTTGATCTTGGATCTATATCAATGGTTCCATCGTGTGTGTTGAAGTTTCATTTCAAACTCTGTTTTCTCTCTGTTGTGCCTACAAAAATATGTAAAAGTGATGTAGTATACAAGGTATTGAACCTAAACTAACGAGTGAATGATAGGGAAAACTTGAAGTGAATGGAACTCAAACATAACCAATGTGAACCGTTTAAACATGAACAAACAACTACATGATCTACATTCTCTATCTATATAAAAAATGAGGCTACGTACTGACGACATCGTGGGGTCGATTCCTCTAACACATAGGTGGGGTCGGTCTCTCCTTGTCCCGGTCTACTCCTTTGCACACTGTTGTTACTGACAAGTGTCGATCCAATGCAAATGTCAACGAGTTGCTCCTCTCTGCATTCGTACTAGTAGGTGGGGTCGATCCAATGAAAATTTCAATGGGATGCTCCTTTGCAAAATATCCTCACTGGCATGTGGGGTCGAACAATGCAATCATCAACTAGTTTGGGAGATGGTTATTTTCTTGGGGTTTGGCGCCATAACGTTTTTTATGTTTGAAATATATATTTTTTATTTATTTTGTATTTGTTATTTGTTTGTAATGTAATTTAAACTCATATTTGTATATGATATGTGTTTTATAGTTATATGTAAGGGTATGGGGCCAAATTAGAGGTAGGTTCCTATGTATGGAGGGTGAGAGGAGAGAAATGGATGGAGGGAGAGAGCCAACAAGAGTCTTCTATTTCATTTTTAATGACATTGTTAGCACGTGCCTTGGTTTTCCCTACCACTTGAAATATTTATACGAGATTCATTCCATTTATGAATTTTCTCATAAGTTAGGGGGATACGGGGGATAAGTATGGTATAGAACATTCATATGGATTTCTTCATCTTATTCGTTTAAGACATCTAGCTCATGCAACCATGATCGAGGTTGCGGTCATGCCTGACCTGTCAATATTTGTCCTGATTACTATTATGCAGGCCCCATGGTGAACAATTGGGACTTGTGGGCTTAGAATTGAAAGTGATTTGAGGCATATGAAAATGGTTAGAGAACTAGTTTGAAGGTGTAGGGGTTGTGGCCAGGACCTTAGGAAGAGGTACGACCATACAAAGCTTAGCTGGGATCAGGTGTGGGGGCCACCAGGGTCGAGGTTAAGTTGAGTTAGGTATAGGCGGGGGTACGTTGATGGCCATAATTCACCATGATCAACATTCGATAAATCACCTGCTCAGGGCCCCAATCAGACCCTTTTCCATTTGGGATGGTGATTTCAATTGGTTATAATGGGTCCAGTTACCCGTCTAAATGTTTTGATCTAGGGAATGGAGACTTTCCTTGAAGCTCTGCTAAATCCTAATTGCAGAAAATAAAAGAATTAATCTATCTCTATTATAAGCCTAAACTATCCTAACTTAGATATAGAAGTAATTCATGATGTCTCAGTTAGGAGCAAGAAGAATAACAAAAAATTGAGCATGAGATAAAAGTAAGCTATTAAGCTATAAAATTAGTTAATATAACCTAATAAGAATTAAAACAAATACACATCAATCTTAACTCAGTAAATAACTACTAAGGAAAGATCAAATATGTATACTCACACTCAATATGGAGGATTAAAAGATATTGAACAAGAGATAAGAAAGTTGTCTAGCTAAGGAAAGCATTCACATAGAAAGACAACGATTAAAGCAAATGCATACCCGTAATGAACCTATTAAACAATTAATAAGAAACTACATATACACATACTCATATTCAATAATTCAATTTGTCAAATTCAGACCAATCATGAAAGATAGATTATCGATGATTTTAAATAAACATAAGCTTGCATAATCGACAACAATACATAGTATACAAACTCATAATCATAAATAATGAAATTTGTCAAATGGAAAGTCTTTTATTAAAATCAAAACATGATAATAGTGTCAAATTATAAATACAAACAAAAGACTTGAGAGTCTTCTATCATCTGACAAAAAATTTACAATAGTGCACCAATTCTATAACTGAATTTAAACTCAAAATACAAAAGATTTCAAGTAAGAGATTGTGATAACACAAGTCTCTCCTTGCCTAAGAACAACCTTTCTCCATTCTTTCATCCTCCAACCCCCACTTTAGGGTCTTAAGATATGATATTTAAACATTACAATAATCCTTCTAGATACAAAATCATGTGCCTAATTTTGTCTATGCTGAGTGCAACCATACAGATTGATGAAAAATTTAGAAACCGACCGCTACATGATTTCTGAGAAAATTCCTTTTGAATAATCAAGTATGTTTCTCATAAATTTCCATTTTTGAGGAAACGAATCAAGCGAGAGGTAAATCGGCTTGTTATGCAAGTGGGTTTTCATCCTTTTTGCGAGATTCCTCACCATCTGCTCGGAAATCAAGCTGGAAGTTCGTCTCCTAAAGACTGGCCACAACATCAAATCTAGAAAATGTAGTTTCAATTAGATACGATTTCTCTCAAACAATTCACTTTATTGGAAAATGGCCCGCGTGGAAGGTGAATCAACATGTTATGCAAGTGATTTTTCGACCGTTTTGCAAGATTCCTCACCATTTTCTCGGACTTGAAGATGGAAGTTCACCTCTTCTGAACAAACGAGAATTCTCAACTTTTCCTTGCGTAAGTATTTCGACCTGTGGAGATAAGGAATTCCAACTGAATGGATTATTTTGGCATATTTGGAAACTGGAAACTAAAGTTCAGTTGCATCTCTGTAATGGACACTTGTAACAAAAACAAATTAAATTAATAACTAATATTTATTAAAAAAATAGCTATAGAATATTCAACTCTTAGTTAAGAAAAATCGATTAATAGAATCAAATCAAATCCATATCACAACTTCTAAATAAGCATAACTTCATACCAAACTCGACATTATATTTTGGGATTTGGGTATATTTTGCAAATTTGAGGAAATTAACTCCATAAGATTTAAGAATCACTCAATTGTCGACAAATTTAAATCAACCAATTGAAATCACAACATTGACTCATAATGAAAACCTAATCTTTAAGGTAATCCTTATATGATATGGCTAAGATGTTTATATTTCCAAGAGAAAGAATGGATATGGGGTATATTAAATATAGAGAGTCCATTTTACTCAAAATAAAATCAAAACACCTATGCTTAAAAATATTGATAATAATTGCAATTAAGAACAAGACTAGATTCCATGTAGTCAAACCATATTTTAGAATCATATGTTAATTATTAAATGATATAAAAATATTCCTCATAATTATGTTTCAAATCAAAGTGAATGTGAGGAATTCACATTAAAACTACTTTCAATAATTAATCAAGTTGTTGTGATATAATAATGTCCAATGGAAACCAATCCAATCACCTAAATGGAAAAATATTTACATGGTTATATTGAAACTTAAATAAGAAAGCCGAACCAATAAAAGATAAAGGGAAAATCCATAATAAAATCAAATGGGGGCCCCTTTAATTTTATAAAAATTTAAGGGGAGTTGTTGTTTTCCACAACAGGGAATTATAAGGTTAGATGGGTCTAATAGGGTTGAAGTGGGTTCTGTTATCACATAAAGTTGTCCAAGGATCGTAGGGTGACCCAGTTCTTTGCTTGTGTAGGTATCAACCTTGAGCTCAAAGTGCAACTTTCATAACAGTCTATTTCAGGCTTGAAACGCAAGCAACATGCAGATTTAATCTTTTAGGGGTGGAGATTCTAGGAGCAGTTAAGATTAACGGCCCCTGGGTATTCGGGATTTCAAAGTTGCACGAAATATAGCTCCATTGAAAGCCTTGAAGGCTCGAAGAAAGCAAGAGCCGTAGATCTTAAAGGAGGACAGGTGGAAACCGATTTGAGAGTTCGTGGAAATGAGCTTCGGGAGTTTCGAAGTGCGAAGTGCGTAAAACTCCCAAAGAGCCGAAGCTCGAACTCCCGAAGTAATCCGAGCCATCCAAGCCAAGGGGACACATGGAGGAAAATCCTTCACTTTGGAATTTGACACTTTGGAAGATTTTGGAAGTCAAGCATTCAAAAGTCCCAAATGGATGAAGCCCGAAGCCCGAAGTCCCGAAGCGCTGGAGTGCCGAAGTATCGAAGGGATCATAGCCATCAAAATCAGGAGGCCATGCGTCAATGGATCGTCGACTCCGGGTAAAAGCACATAGAGGAGGATGAGGTTTGAGATTTGGTTTTCCTGGAGGCCGGAGTCTCGAAGGGATCATAGTCGTCAAAATCAGGAGGCCACACGTTAGTGAATCGTCAACTCCGGGTAAAAGCACATAGAGGAGGATGAGGTTTGAGATTTGATTTTCCCGGAGGCCGGAGTTCCAAAGGAATCATAGCCGTCAAAATTAGGAGGCCACACGTTATTGGATTGTTAACTCTGGGTAAAAGCACATAGAGGAGCCAAAGGAAAAGGTGCTAGCGCCCGAGCCCTGGAGCACCAAGTTGGTGACAACCGTCATCACATACACATGGCATCCGTCTAGCGTTGACACATGCCACTCATTTCAAGTGTTTTAGACATGCTTTCAGCCTGTTTTCGAGTGACACATGTCACCTCTCCGTCCGCGACATATTAGCATGGTGATGTCAGGCCTCCATGCCAGATCATCTTCCGAGAGCTGTTATTGTTCAACGCCAAAAGTAGCGCCCCATCCCAAGGCACACTTTTGGCGGATGCTAAAGTTGGTGGGCGATTAATCTTGGCAGTGGTTCTAAATCTAGAAGGTGTGCCTAGATCTCAGATCGGGACCAGATTTGCGGCCACAGTTCATTGCGGGGATGCAACATGCTCAAGAGATAATTTTATTGAGCGGTCCCGCAAATGAAACCATGGTAAGGCAAAAGTGCTATGTGGCAAAAGGTGGTGGATTGTGGGCCCAAAAGCAGTCTGAACCCAAACCACTCTTGAGCAGCCCCGCAATTGCATGCTCATATAGCGTCAAATCCGAGAGAAACACATGGCTGTCCCCTGAGAATTAAGTCTCGTTGATTCCCTGAGGAAAAGTAGTTACTGGAAAGCAGGTCAGGTGGTTGAAACCTCGACTCACTTACTAATTAGAAAGTATGGAGGAACTGACCGTGGAAAACAGAGCTGTCAGCCTGAGGTACCCCTGTGGACGGATTTTTCTGCAGTCCCATGCCGATCCGAGCTCACATCTAACAAAGGGATGCATGCTCAGTTTGTCAAAAGAAAGCGCAGATGAAAGGATTTGAATGTAATAGCCAACTCACACTCCTGGTAGTGGCGGACTAGTATGAGTATACATAGTTAGTTTTGATAATTTGTTAAGGTCGTCAACTAGTTGAGCAGAACTCCCTATTTTGTAATGTTTTTATGCCAGAACTGTTCTCTGGTTATGTATCAAATTTGAGACTTTCAGATTAATAGAAGTCACCCTCTCTCATCTCTCTGTAAAAACTGTGCTAAAACACTCGGGCATGGAGGATCCAGTCGAGGGTTGTTATGTTGTTGTAATGTAGGTTTGATTACAACGGTATCGTGACCAGTTTTAGTCAGCTTTTCCCTTATTATATTTTCCTTCTTACACTGAATGGCTCGGGCATGGAGGATCCAATCGAGTTGTTGTAGCTGCATTGTGATGTAGGTTTGATCGTTGTGCTGTTGTGACTGTGTCGTTTGGACATATTTCAGTGTTTGAAATTTGAGCTTAAGAGTGACATTGAGTCTAAGTTTTTCTTCTCCAAGCTACTTGAAAGATTGATGCCCATAGTAGTCTTTCCATCTTTCTCACTAATTCTTCCCTCTACTCACACTTAAACTCAATTCAGTGACTGAAGTTAATGTGGCCCTCACTTCCCTGTGCATTTCTTGTTCAGTTCTGTGTTGAACATCATTCATATATTGAGTTTTGTCCATTGACCTCCACTCATATAAAACCAAATCCACCAAAAACTCTGATGGGTACTGGGCTTATCCTCTCGCAATCTGAGGGTGACTCTCAGTGCTAATAGGTTCTTATGCATAGATGGGGAGAGGGAGAGAACGAGTTGAGGGAGGGAGAGAGCCAACAAGCTAAGACATATTTTACATTTTTAATGACATAGTTAACACATGTCTCGGTATTCCATTTCACCTCTATATACCTCCCTCTATCTAACACACTCTCACACTCTCACACTCTAACACACTCACACTATCACAATACTCTCACACTCTCACAATACTCTCACACTCTCACACAATCTCTCATATAAAATTGATTGTGAGTAATTTAACTTACTTCATTTGTATCACACTATTGACATTTCCTTTTCTCTCTCCCTCTCAAGTCTCTCTTCATCTCACTCTCAAACTCTCTCTATCCCTCTCACACTCTCTTTCTACCCCCCTCTCCATCTTCCTCTCTCTCTACCCCCCTCTCCATCTTCCTCTCTCCCCCTCTCACATCACACATTCTCTCATATATCAATTGTGAGTAATTTAACTTACTTCATTTCTATATATCACAGTCTCTCTCTCTCTCTCTCTCCATGATCTCAGTAGTCTTGACCTCTCTCTCCTCCTCTCACATGCTCTCTCTACCCCCCTTTGTCTCATTCTCTCTCTACCTCTCTCTATGTCTTCATCTCTCTCTACACCCCTCTCTATCTTCCTCTCTCTCCCTCTCACATCACACATTCTCTCATATATCAATTGTGAGTAATTTAACGTACTTCATTTGTATATATCACAAACTCTCTCTCTCTCTCTCCATGATCTCACTAGTCTCTCTCTCTCTCTCTCTCTCTC
>ML787192.1:93621-133714 GCA_009831015.1 Picea engelmannii
ACACACTCTCTATACCCCCCTCTTTGTCTTACTCTCTCTCTACCCCCTCTATGTCTTCCTCTATATTCCTCTCACACTCACACATTCTCTCATATATCAATTGTGAGTAATTTCACTTACTTCATTTGTGTATATCACACTCTCGACCTCTCTTCTTCTCTTCTTATCTCTCCATATCACTAGTCTCAACCTCTCTCTCTCCCTCTCACACTCTCTCTCTATCCTCACCTCTTTGTCTTCCTATCTCTCTCTACCCCCCATCTTTGTCTTCCTCTCTCTCTCTCTCTCTACCCCCCCTCTGTCTTCCTCTGTCTTCCTCTCACTCTCTCTCTACCCCCACTCTTTTTCTTCCTCTCTCTCTCTCTACCCCCCTCTCTGCATTCCTCTATCTCTCTACCCCCCTCTTTGTCTTCCTCTCTCTCCCTCTCACACTCTCACACATTATCTCATATAATATCAATTGTGTGTAATTTAACTTACTTCATTTGTATCACACTCTCAACCTCTCTTCTACTCTCTCTTTCAAGTCTCTCACCATATCACTCTCGACTTCTCTCTATCCCTCTCAGACAATCACACACACACTCTCTACTCCCCTTATCTGTCTTCCTCTCTTTCCACCCCCCTCTCTTTCTTCCTCTCTCTCCCTCTCACACTCACACATTCTCTCTCTCACATATACATATATATATATATATCAATTGTGAGTAATTTAACTTACTTCAATTGTATATATCACACTCTCAACCTCTCTTCTGCTCTTCCTCTCTCTCCACCTCACTAGTCTCGACCTCTCTCTCTCCCTCTCACCCTCTCACATGCTCTCTCTACCACCCCCTCTCTGTGATCTAGGTGGATATCGATGGGCACCCACCTATTCCAACTGGATCAAAACAATTTTCTGGCAACTTACTATTTTTAGCAGTTTTTCGGTTCTTAAACTTTTGGGGCCATTTTGAGGGCCTAAATGAAGTTTTTTTGTGGGATCGAGCACCTCAATGATAACCAAAGGCTTTCATTGAGCCCCCAAAATGAATATCTTTGACTATACCTTTCCAATGAGCTATCATGTGCCTCAAACGAAGATCGTATGCCAAAGTTACACCCCCGGGAAGTTGATACACCAAACTACCCAAAACGGGGTCCACAAAACTGTTGGATTTTCATCTTCCGAGGTTAGGGTTTTGGATTTTCTTTATGTTAAAAAGGCCTTGGAGCCTCATTGTAACTATCATCTTCTTGCGAATGCGAGTAGCTATCATATCTCTTCTTAGAGATAAGCTGCCACCATTCTAGCGAGTCTTTCACTCTGTATTTCTACAGTTTTGTACAGTTCGCTCATTAATAGAAATTGTGTATTACTATATATATGTGCCTCTTGTTATATTTCCGATATATCTCTGTTATATTATTTTCACTCTTTCAATATCTCTTTATATTTTTGTGTTATATCTCCACTCTCATTTCGTGCAGAAAATAATCCGGATCAGTGGTATCAGAGCATGATGCTCTTGATAATTTTTCAGTGCATGTCCCCGACGAGGTCCAAATATATCAATTTGGGTCTCTAGATTGTCTCTCTTTAAGACAATCATGCTCGCACACCCAAGAAACCCTCCATGGCGGAAGAAAAGAAAAACGACGGAGGAGAAGATTCTATTAATCTATTGCTTGAGCAAGCTCTCACGCGACAAAGGGATGAAATGATGGAGAAATTTTCCCATATTCTTCAATGCTTGCCGATAGTAGCAGGTGCATATTCATCAAGTTACCACTTTGGAATCACTTCTCCTTTCAATGTACAGATTAATTTTGATATTCCCGTATTTGAAGGTCAGATAGATGTGAATTCCCTAGGCAAATGGTTAAATCTGCTAGAAGGTTATTTCTCTGTTCACAATTTTTCCAAACAAGAAAATCTCACCTTCACACTCTTTACGACTCTCCCCCATATCAAACATTGGTGGGAAAATTACTGGGAGAAAAGTTCCACAGAGGACTCTAGAATATATGGGGTTGATCCCACTTGGGATTTTTTTGTGGATGCGGTCAAGGAACAATATTAACCTGTTGGCAACTAGGAAAACTAGTAGATGAGATGGACCACGCTGCGTCAAGAGAGGGGCCAAGCAGTGCCAGAGTTCACCAATAGCTTTCATACCTTGCGCACCAAGCTAGGTATCAAATAATCTGAGTGATATTTGGTTCTAAAATACCGTGGGGCTCTACACAGATACATCCAAACTGAAATGGATTTTCTGAACATCTCATCATTGAGTGCTGCTCATTGATATGTTGTTAAAATCGAGTAGAAATTTAAGCACTAGAACAAGTGGGAGTTCAGGTTTGAAAATTTGCAAAAACTAAAGTATGGTAAAGATGGCCCTAACAACCTGCCTTTAGAAAACCAGTCCAAGCCACAAGAAAAGAAGGGTAACTGAAAGACAAAGAGGGACACTGGAAAATGGTGCGATTTCCACAAAATCCCCTGGCACAACACCAATGAATGTCTCTCGAAACACTCATTGGTAGCCGAGAGAAAAAAGAAAGAGTTGAACCAAGATTCAGAAAATAATGGGAGAAGACATATCATCGACGCAAACCCCACTGCTATTGTCGTGACTGCAACAATTCAACCAGAAGAACCAACATATGCTGAGGAGGGGGAGCACCTTTTTCATTGACAAATGTGGGTGAAGGGGACCTTGCTGCATTTTATTGTTGATAGCGGAAGCCAGAAGAACCTCATCTTAGAAAAGGTCATCAAATAGTTGGGATTGTCGACAACACCACACTCGCAGCCACACCCGAAACCATACAACATCGGGTGGCTTCACCAGGGATGAGATCTCCGTGTCAGCCAACAATGTCGATTGTCATACAACATCCAACCATTCAAGGATAAGGTATTATATGATGTTTCCCCAATGGATGTTTGTGATGTTCTTTTGGGCTAGCCATATATGTGGAAGCGCCATGATATTTATGAGTCTCAACCCCGTAGTGTCATTGTTATTCTAGGGGGTCATCTCTATAGGATAACAGAGGTAGTTCCAACTACTGTCCCACCTAAATAGTGTCACAAGGTAGTATCTCATACTACAAAATTTAGCTTCTTCACAATCTGTTCAAAGGTGAACAGAAAAACACCGCAACCACTGCAACCTCAGTCTAAGCACCTTCTTTTCAACAGAGGCAGGTCGACAAGATTGAATCCACATGCAAGGATTCATTCTGCACACAGTCATCTCATGTATCCAGAATTGTTAAAAAGGTGCAACCCTTCCAGCCACAGGTTTGTGACATCATTCAACAAGCTAAGCAACACAACTTCTCCATCAAGGCAAGTATATCATCAAGGTTAAGATTCAACAAGCCCTTTCCCCTCTCCCCCGGGAACTCAATGAAATGGAGACCATTTATTACTAAGGAGGGAGGATTTATCTAGGTGGATATCGGTGACCACTCACATATTCCAACTGGCTCAAAACAATTTTATGACAACTTACTATTTTTAGTAGTTTTTCGGTTCCTAAACTTTCGGGGCCATTTTGAGGGCCTAAATGAAGTTTTTTTTGGATCGATCACCTCAATGAAGACCTAAAGATCTGATTGATCCCCCAAAATGAATCTCCTTGATGATACCTTTCCAACGAGCTATCGTGCGCCCCAAATGGAGACTGTATGCCAAAGTTATGCCCCTGAGAAGTTGATACACAAAACTACCCAAAACAGGGTCCACAAAACTGTTTGCTTTTCATCTTCCAGGGTTAGGGTTTTGGATTTTATTTATGTTAAAAAGGATTTAGAGCCTCATTGTAACGTTCATATTCTTGCGAATGCGAGTATCTGTCACATCTCTTCTCAGAGATAAGATGCCACCATTCTAGCGAGTCTTTCACTCTGTATTTCTACAATTTTGTACATTTCACTCATTAATAGAAATTGTGTATTACTGTATATATGTGCCTCTTGTTATATTTATGATATATCTATGTTATATTATTTTCGCTCTTTCAATATCTCTTTATATTTCTGTATTATATTTCCACTCTTATTTCGTGCAAAAACTAATCCGGATCACTCTATCTTCCTCTCTCTCTACCCCCCATCTCTATCTTCCATTCTCTCCCTCACTCTCACAGACATTCTCTTATATAATATCAATTGTGAGTAATTTAACTTACTTCATTTGTATATATCACACTCTCGACCTCTCTTCTACTCTTCCTCTCTCCCCATCTCACTAGTCTTGACCTCTCTCTCTCTCACCCTCTCACCCTCTCACACACTCTCTCTACCCCCCCTCTTTGTCTTCCTCTCTCTCTCTCTCTAACCCCCCTCTTTGTCTTCCATCCTCTCCCTCTCACACTCACACATTCTCTCATATAATATCAGTTGTGAGTGATTTAACTTACTTCATTTGTAGCACACTCTCGACCGCTTTGTATCCCTCTCATACTCTCACGCACACTCTCTCTATCCCCCTTCTTTGTCTTCCTCTCTCTCTCTCTCCCTCTCACACATTATCTCATATATCAATTGTGAGTATTAATTCTAAAGTAAGATTATTATTATAAGGGGAGTGAGAGGGAGAGAGTGTGCTACAAATGATTAGAAATCATAATGTTTTCCAAAGTACAACCTACTAATTATAAATCATAATGGTTTTCCAACTATACAACCTTAGTATCATAATTATTAACTAATTAAACCGCCATCCAAGTTTAATGATGATATTCATAATTTGATTGATTGATACAATTGTCAGTTGGAGCGAATTGTGTGATAATTCACACATGAAGAGTATCAACTTGTACTTTGGAAATCTAATTATGGATTATAACTTATATAGATTTGCTCATTTGGCTCATGATCCATTTAAGGGTCATTTCGTTGATCTTTTGTATAAGAAAGATAATCAAATATTAGGCGCTTTGAATCCTGACGATTACACCTATCTAATGGTGACAAAAGGCTCAAATTATTGGAGAAAGACGAATAATTCGAAGATTGGGAATACTTCTACAGCTACTGCTAGTGCTACAAATTATGCAGTTGTTGTTCTTGTAGAACCGATTATTTCAAAAAGGTACGTAGATACATCTCCTGAAGTTCCTACTCGTTTAGTTAAGAGTGCTCCTGAAGCAAAGGATAAAATTTTTAAAGCTCATGCAAGGAACAAACAACCCACAGTGGAATTTCAACTCATGGTTGAGAACAAAATGAACATAATTATGAATGATCTAATGGGGATTAAACATGATCTTCATTCTCTAAAATGTCTTAGATGCCAAGTTGAGGAGAATAATGTAGTTGGAGGTGTTAGTTCATCTACCTCTGGGCATAATTTCTACATTAGCGATGATGAGGCAATGGGTGATGCCTAAATAGACTCAGATCATTATATATTAGTCATATTAAGTTTAAGTACTGTGTTTGAGGATGCGATTTAGACATATTTTGTAATTTTGTTAATTATAGGCTTTTAGCCTAATATTTTATGTATCCCGTTTTTAATATAAATGACTTATGTTCCTTTAATGACTCATCTCTTATTTGACTAATGCGTGTTCTGTTTATCTAAAGGATAATTACAAGAAATATTCATCTGAAATATATGTTAGCAAGAGATTTTGTTTATAATTTCTTGGTTTCAATGTACTTAAGCCAATGCATACTTTCATATTTCCACTCATATATATTTTATACCAGGCTCAGTTTTTGTAAGGAATTTGAAATTCTGTTGAGAAAGAAGAATTTGTAATAAGATTTTTTTTCACAACAGAGTCTTTTATGACTGAAAATGAAAATCTGACATTGGTTTCCCTCATAACCCACCATCCTATCATTCATCATAATGTTTTGAATATTTCTGCATAGAAATCATCCTTTTTGGAGTGTAAATGCACTACTAATTGTACAAACATGTTATAAATATTGGAATGATCAGTTGTTGAGGAATCATGATGTTCTAGGAGTTTTCTTGCAACGATCAATAATACATTCGTTGTTTTGATCAATTGTTCTTTTTTAAGCGGAATTTCACCAATTTGGTTATGTTTTATTTGTTTTGAAAAAAATTAGGCTACAATTTTTCATATTTTCATTGAAAATAAAAAAACTTGTATCACAATTTATTATTATAGTACTTATGCATACACTTATTTTTTCATTAAAATATAAACATTTTCCATGAACATATAACAAGTTTTCTTAAATTTTTTCCAAATAAATGAGTATGCATCCCAATTTTTTTGAGAATATTCACTATATGTGGATGAATAGTTAATGGCAACTACTCTTGGGAAAACCATGAATTTTCAATTGAAGTCATGTAAATTTGTGTAGGAAAATTAAATGCTTTTAATACTTTACTTGTATTTTTTTTTTTTACTTCTTTCAACATCTAGGTGATATACTATGTTGTATATTACTGTGTAGAATTTTTTCCATGTATTTCAAAATATGTTTTCCATTGTTGTTTCTTGTTGTTGTAAGTTGTTAATTATTGTCAAAGATGCACATGTGACACTAATGGAATGGCGTTGTTGCTAAATTTTAAAGTTAGTAACAAGAATTCAATTGGTTATTGCCTAAGATAAATGATAATACAATATTTTACATATATGCTTTGATCACCAAATAGTTTGAAAAGTTATGACTTATGTGTTTTGAAAGAAGAAACATTGTTTTGATCCCTAAGTCTGATCACCCTACTTGTTTTCAATCTACATTCTATTTTTAATAATGAATAAAGGTTTGATTAGAGCCTTGTTAGATGTAAAACAAAGTGGGTCAAATTTGGCACTAGGGCGTGCATTTTACTTTGAGCTCGATTTGCATTCAAATTTACATGAAATCCCAAATCTAGTTGCATGAAAACAACCTCTCATGTTCTTCAATTTCACTTTAAAAGACATATGTAAAATTAATTACAATATATCTAGCCCCATATTACAACCTTTACAAGAATATTTGAACTACAGCGAAGCTTGGGCGTGCATTTTAATGTTCTCACTTAGTACAGGTTCGACCTTGCAAATTACATAGTCTTTTTGCATAGAAGAGTCTTTTATGACTCTTAATGCAAAATTGACCTTGGTTTATCTCCTAACCCACTATCCTCTTATTCATCAAAATTTCATGAATCTTTGTGCATATAAATCATCCTTTTTGGAGTGTAAATTCACTACTAATTATGAAAACACGTTATACCTATTTGAATTATCAGTTTACAACTTAAATCCCAGATTTTTGATCCTTAGCCAACTGTGGGTGTGCAATTTAATATAGCCAACTTTAACAATTCGACAATTTGGTTTTACAATGCAATTTTCATCCTTTATGCACAACAGGTAGGTTTATGTCTCAAAATGCCAATAAAAATTTATAGAAAGGTGTGAAATCACAAACTACAACTTATGCAAGATGAACCACCAAAGTTGGCTAAAATTTGAGACTAGGGTATGCATTTGAGGCCGAGGAAGTTTTCCATTCAAATATACATGAAATCCCAATTCTATGTGCATGAAATCAACCTCTCCCATTCTTCAATTGAACTTTAGATTCATAGGTAATTTTACCATTTACGTAACTCCAGCTTAAAACTTATAAAACCACTTTTGGAGATACAAGGAAGCTTGGGCATGCATTTTCATTTAGTCACTTAGTACAATTTATAACTTGCAAATTACAAGGCAAACTTTGTCTCTTTTGCATAACCACCCTTTTTAAACTTGCAATTGGAAATAAACAACATGAGCATGTCTACTATGATAAGCCACATCCCCAACAACTTGCACAACTTAAATCTAAGGTATAATACAATATTGGGTTACTTTTTACAAACAATTTTTTCATTTCCAGGGTTTTACTATGCATCTCTTGCCTATTTTTTCACATAGTAGTCTTTTATGACTCTTATTGAAAAACTGACATTTGGTTCTATCCTAACCCACCATCCTCTAATTCATCAAAATGCCATGAATCTTTGTGCATGGAAATCATCCTTTTCGGAGTGTAAATGCACTACTAATTGTACAAACATGTTATACACATTGGAATTATCAACTTGGAACTTAAATCAAACTTTAACAATTTGGCACTTTGGTTTTACAATGCAGTTTTTATCCTTTATGCACGCCAAGTAGGTTTATGTCTCAAAATTCCAATATACGTTTATAGACATGTGTGAAATCACAAACTACAACCTATGCAAGATGAACCACCAAAGTTGGCTCAAATATGAGACTAGGGCGTGCATTTGAGGCTGAGGCAGTTTTCCCTTTAAATTTACATGAAATCTCAATTCTAGGTGCATGAAAGCAACCTCTCCTATTCTTTAATTGAAATTTAGATGCATAGGTAAATTTACCATTTATGTAACTCCATCTTAAAACTTATACAACCACTTTTGGAGCTATATGGAAGCTTGGGCATGCATTTTCATTTAGTCACTTAGTACAATTTATACCTTGCAAATTACAAGACAAACTTTGCCTCTTTTGCACAAACACCCTTTTTAAACTTGTAATTGCAAAATAAACAATGTGACCAGGTCTACTGTGATAATCCACACCCCCAACAACTGACATAACTCAAATCTAGGTATAATACAACATTGGGTTACTTTTTACAAACAATTTTTGCATTTCTAGGGTTTTACTATGCATCTCTTGCCTATTTTTGCATGGAAGAGTCTTTTATGACTCTTAATGCAAAACTGAGCTTGGTTTATGTCCTAACCCACCATCCTCTGATTCATCAAAATGCCATGAATCTTTGTGCATAGAAATCATCATTTTTGGAGAGTAAATGCACTACTAATTGTACAAACAGGTTATACATATTGGAATGATCAATTTACAACTTAAATCCTAAATTATTGATACTTAGTCAACTGCAGGCGTGCAATTTAATATAGCTAACTGCGGGCATGCAGTTTAATACAACCAACTTTAACAATTTGCCATTTTGGTTTTACAATGAAATTCTTATCTTTTATGCACACTAGGTAGGGTTATGTCTCAAAATGCCAATATAAGTTTATAGACAGGAGTGAAATCACAAACTACAACTTATGAAAGATGAACCACCAAAGTTGGCTCAAATTTGAGACTAGGGCGTGCATATGAGGCTGAGGCAGTTTTCCCTCCAAATTTACATGAAATCCCAATTCTAGGTGCATGAAAGCAACCTCTCATGTTCTTGAATTGAACTTTAGATGCATAGGTAAATTGAACATTTATGTAACTCCATTTAAAAGCTTATAAAACCAATTTTGGAGCTACAGGGAAGCTTGGGTGTGCATTTTGATTTAGTCACTTAATACAATTTATATCTTGCAAATTACAAGACAAACTTTGTCTATTTTGCACAACCACCCTTTTTAAACTTGCAATTGCAAAACAAAAAACATGAGCAGGTCTAGTATAATAAATCACATCCCCAACAACTGACACAACTCAAATATAAGGTATAATACAACATTGGGTTACTTTTTACAAACAATTTTTTCATTTCCAGGGTTTGACTATGCATCTCTTTCCTATTTTTGCACATAACAGTCTTTTATGTCTCTTAAAGCAAAGTTGACATTTGATTTCTCTCCTAACCCACCATCCTCTGATTCATCAAAATGACATGAATATTTTTGCATAGAAATCATCCTTTTTGGAGTGTAAATGCACTACTAGTTGTACAAACAAGTTATACATATTGGAATGATCAATTTACAACTTAAATCCTAAATTATTGATCCTTAACCAACTGTGGGTGTGCAATATAATATAGCCAACTTTAACAATTTGGCATCTTGGTTTTACAATGCATTTTTTATCCTTTATGCACACCAGGTATGTTTATGTCTCAAAATGCCAATATAAGTTTATAGATAGGTGTGAAATCACAAACTACAACTTATGGAAGATGAACAACCAAAGTTGGCTCAAATATGAGACTAGGGCGTGCATTTGAGGCTGAGGCAGTTTTCCCTTCAAATTTAATGAAATCCCAATTCTAGGTGCATGAAAGCAACCTCTCTTGGTCTTCAATTGAACTTTAGATGCATATGTAAGTTTACCATTTATGTAGCTCCATCTTAAAACTTATAAAATCACTTTTGGAGCTACATGGAAGCTTGGACGTGCATTTTCATTTAGTCAATTAATACAATTTTTACCTTGCAAATTACAAGGAAAACTTTGCCTCTTTTGCACAAATACCCTTTTTAAACTTGCAATTGCAAAATAAACAACATGACAAGGTCTATCATGATAAACCACATCCCCAAAAACTTGCACAACTCAAATCTAAAGTATAATACAACATTGGGTTACTTTTTACAAATAATTTTTGCATTTCTAGGGTTTTACTATGCAGCTCTTGCCTATTTTTGCACATAAAAGTCTTTTATTCCTCTTAATACAAAACCGACCTTGGTTTATCTCCTAACCCACCATCATCTGATTCATCAAAATGATATGAATCTTTGTGCATAGAAATCATCCTTTTTGGAGTGTAAATGCACTACTAATTGTACAAACAAGTTATACATATTGGAATGATCAATTTATAAATTAAATCCCAATTATTGATCCTTAGCCAACTTTGGGCGTCCAGTTTAATATAGCCAACTTTAACAATTTGGTACTTTGGTTTTACAATCCAATTTTTATCCTTTATGCACACTAGGTTGGTTTATGTCTCAAAATTCCAATATACGTTTATAGATAGGTGTGAAATCACAAACTACAACTTATGCAAGATGAACCACCAAAATTGGCTCAAATTTGAGACTAGGTCATGCATTTGAGGCTGAGGTAGTTTTCTGTTCAAATTTACATGAAATCCCAATTCTAGGTGCATGAAAGAAACATCTTGTGTTCTTCAATTGAAATTTAGATGCATAGGTAAATTTACCATTTATGTAACTCCATCTTAAAACTTATAAAACAACTTTTGAAGCTACAAGGAAGATTGGGCATGCATTTTCATTTATTCACTTAGTATAGTTTGTACCTTGCAAATTACAAGACAAACTTTGCCTCTTTTTCACAACCTCCCTTTTTAAACTTGCAATTGCAAAATAAACAACATGACCATATCTACTATGATAAACCAAATCCCGAACGACTTGCACAACTCAAATCTAAGGTATAATAGAACATTGGGCAGGTTTGGGCACAAACAATAGAGCATAAATCTATGCCATCTAGATCCTAATTAAGGTTGTAGTGGAGAAACAAGTTAAGAAGCTATAGATCTTTGGTGACTCCAAACTTCTGGTGGATTGGGAAAATGGTAAAAGTAACATTTCTAACTTGGATCTTAGGCCTATTTTCAATAGGATTATGGAAAAGAAAATAGTTTTTGAAGAGGTTTCCTTTGCTCGTGTCTACCGAGAATTCAACCACAAAGTTGATTAGTTATTAAAGGAAGCACTCACTTTGGAGGAAGTTTTTTTGCTTGTTCATGAGATTAAGGACCATACTCCTATAGATTTGATACTCTTACATATTTTTTGATGAATGCATTTTTGGTCTTGTCTTAATTTTTGTTTATGTAAAGTTAGAGAGAGTTTGTCTCATGGTTTTTTCGTAGCATCAATATGCAGTTGTGGAAATATTTATTTAAAGAGTGACCTATATAAGGATGATTGTAAGAGTCAAAGTCATAAGCATAGGCTATCATCTTATATGATAGAGGCAGTCTATAAATGCAATGGCTGCTGACGTTAAAAGTAGAAGGGATCTTGTCAATGTGTATGTCATTTCCACTAGAAATATCAATACACTGATTTTTGTCTGATAAAAAAAACTTGAAATATAAATATTTCTTGTAGGTAGATTCAAACATTATTAAAGAGATGAATTAAATATCACTTAAAGATTGCAGATAATCACTAAAGATCACAACAAACATCACATATAAGACAAGTATGAGTCAAAAACATTATTGATATTCCATTAATTCCTCATAAATATAAAATGATCTTTACATTATAGACACCACAAATACAATCTCCATTACAAAACTGAGCAAACTGTAATACAAATTCTACAACTTTCTCCTCTATGGAGATTCCTCCTGGGGAATCTCTAACAAGCCTCTCCTTTGCTATATCTCTACTTAAAACCTTATATATATGTTCCCCATGGGGAGAACTATGACCCACATGTCACTTACATAAGTGGATCATAACTAAATTTACATGTATTCACAGGTCCTCTAGCCAACTGTTACAACCTTATATATTGTGTTCCCCATAGGGACCACCGTGACCCATAGGTCACTTACATAAGTGGATCATAACTAACTTTACATGTATTCACAGGTCCTCGAGCCAATTGTTACAACTTTGAGACGATTCTTAGTACTTGAGGCACACTCTAACTTGTTGTAGCCATTCGTCCGTTGCAATCGATACTCAAAAGGGTGTTTTATCCAGTCACCAACTTCACACTATGGGGTGGGGGTACTTAAACAACTTACAATACCAATGGGTTTCAAAATTGGTAGTGCATCGAAGGGTCCAATGGAAGATATAGAAAACAATATGGATATGGAGTGTGCACCACTAGCCGGGAAGAAAGCAAGGGAAGTATTGGGGATGAGCTCAAGGAATAAGATTATGGTGGGGATGGACATGATTGATACCAAAAAAGTATATGTTTACCAATTGGTATGGTCTTGTTGCTAAGCAATTGTCGTGGTATCATATACCTGGGTCAAACATCTTCAACTCCCATTTGGCCCGACCAACCCAAACATATTCCTTCTGGAAAACTACTTTGACTCCCATTTCCTTGTACTATCACATTCCCTTGAAATTGTTGGCATCAACGATTCCTTCCCTCAAGATGTGCTCCATTTTATTTGGTTCTCCCACTGCTGCTAGAGTCTCCCCCTTTCTCTGTCTTGCGACATCCTAGACTATCGATGTTGATGTAACATGCTTCTTCTTAAATGGTGGCACCATTCACATACATATGCAGTACTGTGACCTCTAAGTCGACCATTTGAATCCTTCCCAATTTCCCCCCATGGTGGCGTAGTATAAACATTTTATGTTTAATTGACATTTTTCACCTGAACCAGGTGATCTAAATCTAGGAAAAATCACAATTGTATGTTGTTTAACTTGCATATGTGAATGCATAAATGGATTCAATGTCCCGAGAAACCCCTGGGGCACTCAAATTACACAAACTTAACCACTCAATGGGCTACTTATTATTCCATGGACTATTGTCCCTTCGTTATATAAAGGGTAACTTTGGGACATGGAAATACCGTCATGACCAACCATCATATGACTTCAAAGGTCACGTTAACCAACATCTGACTTGAAATTCGCTCATATCCTATCTGAAGACACAACTGATCTGGGTCAGGTACTGTCCAACCTACCCACATCATGCAAACTTCTAATATGTACTATGTTCATCCATTAATCCTTGTACTTACCAATCATATATCTTGTCCATTCATGTTTAATTGACATCTGGAGGCAGAACAAGCATAGTTATTTCACACCAAACATTTTGAGCCCTGATAGCAGGCATACTTGATGTCTCGATCAAGACAACGTGGGCATAATTAGCCTGTGCCAGACATTTTTAGCCCTCATAGAAGGCATAATTGACATATTGATCGATACAACACATGCATAATAAGCCCATTACACACATTTTATCCCCCTAGTTGGCATAATTAAGTCCCAATTAGGTGCCAAATGCACCCATGAGACGAAACTTTGTTGACATGGAAGTGCTACGTTGGTTCCATAGAGGCAAGCCACAGGGAAATGGTGGGTCATGATGGTGATGTCATCGGTCTTGAAAACCGTCGAATATGAGTTTGATGTCCGACGAATACTAAACTACATTGTAGGTCCGACGAACTTCGAGGGACCAAGAAAAAAATATAACAAAATTTTTAGAATTAGTGGGTAACCTCCGACAGTAAGGTGGATTTTTTCTGTAATGTCGGAACACCCCATCAGAATTCAAGACCATATGTAGTAGTGACCACATGTGAAGTGATGCTTCTAGAACTTGCTTTCATAATAACCCTGACTCCAATACCACTTTATGAGAAACACCTACACCCTTCAACCCTTTCATCTTCACGCCCACTAAGAAAAACTCCATTGCACTACTTGAATTATCTTCTACACATTTATACCTCGAGGGTCTACCTGAAGAAATCATATGATTCCAAAATGTGATCAAACAACACCACCCTCTGTAGAAATTTGCATATATGATTTTTAATGAAAATTAAAAAAATTCACCTATCACTAAAGGTTTTCTGAATCTAATCTTAAGGACTTTCAGCCTTAGGTCCTATATGAAATATTTAATTACATCAATGAACCATAACAAATACTTCACTTCACTTAAGTCCAAATCATTAGGCAACTCAAGGGAATGGATACAAAAAAAGTGTACTTCATTTGCAACAAGTTACAACCCTCAAGTCACACTTTTCATGCATATAAGAAATCTGAAATTACTTTATTACAAAAAAAATTACGACAATAAATATGCCCCTCCCGTCTTCAAGATATATATTAGATTAATTAACAATTTTATCCATATGTTATGTTAGATCAACATGAACAATTTTTTTTGGAATCTCGAATGAGGTTGGAGTTTGTGTTTTATGAAATGCAAAGATCTTCCCATGAACCCAACCCTAAATCAATACAAGCTTTATATCATTTAATGTTTACAAAGAAGGGCAAGGGTAATTAGGAGTCTTAACAAAGGGTCATGCAACAAGCTCAAAGGTTGCAATGCCTCCATGATGACCTCTACATTGCAAGATTGGAAAGTGTGTGGACCAATACCTGCCACATGGTGGTATTAACACCACATTATTTCACATTGCATGATAGGTGGCTATTCCAAGTTCTCACATGCAACACCAACATACGTATCAAGTCCACCCTGTTTATCAAAATTTGCTTAATTACTAGGCTCTAGATTCATGTGGGTTTCTATAAAGCCAATTTTGTTATAGAAAGCATGCAAACATATTCCCATGAACCCAACCCTAAATCAATACAAGCTTTATATCACTTCATGTTTACGAAGAAGGGCAAGGGTAATTATGAGTCTTAACAAAGGGTCATGCAGCAAGCTCAAAGGTTGCAATACCGCCATGATGACCTCTACATTGCAATATTGGAAAGTGTGTGGACCAATACCTGCCACATGGTGGTATTAACACCACATTATTTCACATTGCATGATAGGTGTCTATTCCAAGTTCTCACACGTGACATCAACATATGTGGCTAGCCCATATCAGGTCCACCCTGTTTATCAAAATTTTCTGAATTGCTAGGCTCTAGATTCATGTGGGTTTCTATAAAGCCAATTTTGTTATAGAAAGAACCTTTAAACCAGTTTTTTATACATACGCTACTGCCAAATTCATTCTAACTTATAGCATGTTCAGATCTGAAATCCTAGATAAGTTGGAGTTTATGTTTTATAAAATACAAAGATCTCCCATGGACCCAACCCTAAATGAAGAAATTTTTTATATCACTTCATGTCTATGAGAAGGGAAAGGGTAACAAGGAGTATTAATAAAGGGATAATTCATGTCACCAACATATGTGTCTAATTATGTTACGTCCTCCTTTTTTTTATCAAATTTTTCTTAAGTATCAAGCCTCTAGATTCAAGTGGGTTTTTGTAAAGCCAAATTTGTTAAAAAAACACCATTAAACCAAGTTTTTCTATGTATGTAACCTCCAAATTAATTCTATTTTATAGCATGTTCAAATCTGGAATACTTGGGGCTTCTAGAATCTCGCAGGCTTGGAGTTTTTTTTTTATGAAATGAAAACCACTCCCCATGGACCCGACCCTAAATCAAGATAAGCTTTATATCACTTCATTTCTGTGAAGAAGGGAAGGGTAATAAGAGTTATTGATAAAGGGGCATGTGGCAAGATCATAGGAGTTTGTTCTCACATGTGGCACCAACATACGTGCCTAACCTATGCTAAGTCTTCCTTATTTAATAAAATTTTCTTAAGTATTAAGCTCTAGATTCAAGTGGGTTTTTGTATAGTCAAATTTATTACATAAAGCACCCTTAAACCAAGTTTTTCTATGTATGCAATCTCTAAATTCATTCCACTTTATAACATATTTAGATCTAGAATCTTGGATGGGTTGGAGTTTGAGTTTTATGAAAAGAAAATATCTCCCCACTGGACTCGACCCTTAATCAAGACAAGCTTTGTATCACTTCACGTTTGTGAAGAAGGGAAAGGGTAACAAGAGGTATTAATAATTTCACATGGCAATATTATCACTACATAATTACACATTGAAGGATAGTTGGCTAGTCCAATTTCTCACATGTGACACCAACATACGTGTCTAACCCATGTTAGGTCCTCTTCATTTATCAAAATTAAAATTTTCTTAAGTATTAGGCTCCAGATTCAAGTGAGTTTTTGTAAATCTAAATTTATTACAAAAATCACCCTTAAACCAAATTTTTCTAGGTATGTGAACTCCAAATTCATTTTACTTTATAACATGCTTGGATCTAGAATTCTATATGGGTTGCAGTTTATGTTTTATGAAATGAAAAGTGTTATCATTGGAATTTTGTCCACAAATGATTACATGAATTCAACATCTTCAAACACCCATTAGTTCATCCATGGCCTAGAAAATGCATTTCCAAAAGGCACAAAACTATACAATTAGTTAAAAAATCAGCATGCGCGAAAGATACAAAGGTAGTGCGTGCATGTGCGATAGTTGAATAACGCCGGAAAAGCGCACATGTGCCTGATACATGACTGTGGACGCAAAAAACCACACACACCTCAGAACGATGCATTTATGATTTTGGTCAGCCTTCCACCCACTTCTGGTTCATCTCCCAAGTCGATTTGACACCCAAATCTGAGTTGAATCTGAGTGGGGGGCTGGTCAAAGACCTAAAGGTGCCCTAAAGAGCCCCTTGTTCACATTAAAGACTGATTGAATAATGCCTCAAAGCTTTGTTATAAAAAGGGGCCATGGGTGCACTACATTTTGAAGGAATTCATTTGTATTGTTATGCTACCTATATTCTCTTAGAGGAACCTCTTTCCTCACTAGAGCATACAAGCACCATTTCATTTGGCTATTCACATCACCTCTTGAGTGAATGAGCTTTGGATTTCTTCACCATTTCCTTCTAGTTTGCTACTTGTAAGAAGAGATCAATCATTGGGGGTTCAAGAGCACTCCCTTGGAGGAAGAGGGGACCCATAAGTCTCCCTTTCGCTTTGGTGTTTTCCCACTAATACAACTTATCCATTGGTGGCATGCATTTTGTTTATTTTTTGTTCTATTTCCCTTATGCACTCTAGTTTAGTTTCTTTTATTGTTATTATTTTAGTTCTTTGTTTATTTCTTATGCTTGATGTTTATAACTCTTGCATTCACTGTTGTTTTGTCCAACTAACCCATCTGGACTTGTAAGCGTTATCATTTTTCTCATTTAGGTGATGAAAGAGACACAACAGATTGGCGACTCCACTGGGGATAGGTATCAATTTCCTCCCCATTTGTGTTGTTTGAGCACTTTATTTTGGTTTATTTAACTTGCAGGAACCATAACTGGCCCATGCCTGCCTGCAAAAAGCTAAATTCAGAGATGAGCTGAGAGAATTTCATTCGAAATTTTCTTCCCAGATGTGTAACAGAAAGTGCGTGGGTTTTTTAACCCACACACACGTCTTCCGAGCACGTGTGCCAAACCCACTGTGTTGCTCAGCGCATTCTGTGCACCTGCGCCCAAAATTCATTTTTAATTTGCGCATTAGCGCCCAATGCGCCTCTRTCTACTTTGCGACCCACACATCTATCCATAAAATCATACATTGTAAGGGTTTTTGTGATCTGTTGAAGGCCCATAGCCTTCTTAAGTTTGATTCTATGCAGATTGTAATATGCACCACACTTAGATTCCCTCTCCACATGAAGGGTTAGTCAAAACATAGGCACTTAGGAGGGTTAAAATTCATATTTATTCTCTTTTTGCTTCCATTTTCCCACATGGATGGCTTGCTTTGATCAAAGATAAGTTGGAATCATTCTATATCACAAATATAACTACTTGCATTGGAACCAGAAATTGAACGTCAATCTTTGAGTATGCTATTTTCTCGCGCCATAAAGCGATCTTGAGAATCATAAAAATGATTGAGGGACAATTTCATCTCCCTTAAAGACAAAATCTTTAGGAGAGGACAACAACCCCCCTTGAGACTCCTCTTAGTTTTTTCAAACACATCTTAAGTTTGTAAGGGCCCATACATGCCCACATGCTACAAAGATAGGATAGGTTTGAATTTACTTTCTTAGATTAAATCACTAGGGAAGTTTAAAGGTTTTGTAATGGGCCCATACATGCCCACATGTCCACAATCTAGGATAGTTGTTGAAGCTTTCTTAGATTAAATCACACTAGGGAGTTAAAGGATTGGTAAGGACCCATATGTCCACATGCTAGTTCGCTAGGGACTTTAAAATTTTGCAAGGTTGTACCAATGGAATTTAGTAAATTAGGTAATCAAGACTTGTAAGGACCATATGAAGTCCACATGAAGAAAGGTGACACCTAACTTACTAAAAATTTGGCACACTTTCACTTTTTCACATACAAAGTCACTACTCACTCACGTAGTTTCATCTAGAAAATCGTGGAGGTCGAAGTAAGTTTCCGCCAAAATGGATTCCGAAACGCCCCACCCCTTTTCTTGACGAGACTATCCACTCCCACTTAATTTCAACGAGATTGGTTCACACCCTCAATCTCTCAAACAAATACATCTAAATTTTTTCTAAAAACTCACTAAGTTTTCCTCCACAAGAGGTGCCAAAAGAATTTTTTTAGTCTAGGTAGGATATCGAGGATAAGCATCCAAATAACTCCCTGTTATCTGGTTCTCACATCTTCAAACAATAGAAGTTGTCAAATAGGGAACTTTAAATCAAGTCAAGTGTTCCTAACACCATAAGGCAGGGAGATACCCATGAAGGGTCGAAGGCCGAGGTCCGATTGTTCTATGCACCCCCCCTTGAGGCACCCACCTCTTGCATGGGATCCAACTCGTGACCCATTTCTTAGGCCGAAAATCTAAATGCCGCACTTTGACTGAGGTACCTAGTGACCAAATTTTAGGACATCTACCCAGGTGGCAATTATGGGCTGCAATTGCACCTTGATAAAATTTTGTGTGGCTATTGGGAAATATCGCCAGCTCTTTCAGGATATGCACCCTCTACCCCTCATTATAACTGATTACTTCATCCTTCACTAGTTTCTCTTCCGGTGGCTTCAGACCCCACTTTCGAGAGCTATTGGAAGGTCCAGTGCTATTTGAGAGGAAGGATGTTACGCCTTTTAGGACACGAGCATTTTTTTTCTTTGTTCTCCCATGCAGACAAAATCTACCTACCCACATGTATGCTTCTTTATCGATTGATTTATGTATGATACTCTTGTGATTACATGCGATTGTGAGATATATTGTGCAGGTCCAAAAATGATAACAAAGACTCTTGTTCATTTATTTCTCTCATCACCATTTGCACACATCCACTTTGCTAGTCGAACATCATAGGGTACCCATAGAATCCCCATCATTCTAGATGCTTGCTAAATCTCCCTCCCATTCTAGGGGGAGTTCCTAGTCTTTCCAACTCATCGGCTCCACCTTCTCACACTCCTGTGAGTGCTACCATCTTGGGATCTGCTTTGCTTGGTTCCACTTTACTTGGGTCCACTTCCCAAGGTCAACCGTCCACTTGCTTTCCTTTACAAGGAGACAGGGGGAAAAATTCTTCCCCAGGAGGAAGTACAACCCCACCTAACCCCCCTCAAGGGCCAGGTACACAAAACACTCACACCATGGATGGAGCTAATACTCCACCACCACCCTAGATGCCATACTTGGCTTCCCTCAACATACCAAATATGACTAAACTCACCAATGAACCTATATTGCACGATCCCACATGGCCTGCAATGCCTACCAAACTCCCTTCAGACATCCCTAAGTTTGAAGGAAAAGCGAGAGACGACCCAAACGACCATATCATGACCTTCCACTTATGGTTCTCTTCAAACAAAATCATGGATGACTCCGTCCTCTTGAGATTATTTCAACGCACACTCATTGGCCCATCAACCAAGTGGTATGTAGAAGAAAAATCTGGGTCCCATGTGACCTTCGAATCTTTGGCCAAAGCATTTTTTACCTTCTTTCAACTACCAATCCGTCATGACAATGGTCTCGAACTACTCTTAGAGTTTAAACAAACCTCTGCTACACACATCGCTGACCACATTCATGAATGGCGTTGACAACGTATTCTATGCGAAGCAGAATCCACCAAGCAACAATGCCTCAATTGGTTTTTCAAATCACTTGTTCCCCTCCTTGCCAAGGATGTGGCCGCCACCTTTCCCCAATATGAAGAAGAAGCCATTGGCAAGGCTCAATAGTTCAAACTCATTTATTCACAGTCTATATACTTATGTACAGTACTACCTGACGCCCCGAGACCTATGCCATTCGGCTAGGACAAACCAAGGATGTCTCACTTAGCAGATGGATTGATTGGTACCACTACACACCACAATCCACACCTCCAACAACCACCTATGTATGGAAAACCTCAATATCCACCGGTATATGGAGGACCTCCTTATTATCCTCATCCCCCTTATCAACAACCATACCCTGTTTCCCTTCCTCCACCCATAAGTCGACCACCGTCGACACCCACAATACGCCCAACGGTCCAACCAAGTTCTGGTACCCCCTCTACCTCAGCTTACACATTAAGAACTAGTGAAAGTTCTATGCCTTCCTATATACCCTATGGACCATTGCCACCAAATAATCCGTACTTTCCCTTTCCTGGCCCTCCACAGCCCATGGCTCCACCACAAGGACACCCACACGCTGGGGTTAACTTTGTTCAACCCTCTCCCATTCAACAATATCAAAATTTTGAACAACTGAATACGGAAAATCTGACCCATCAGTCGAACAATGCAAAAAAGAAAGGCAAAAACCAAAACAATAATAATCCAGGACCAGGAGGGAGCCAAAACCACCCCCAACAGTACCAACCTACCGGGGGCAACCAAAATCAGGGGAACCAGAACCCCCAAGGGGGAAATAACAACAAACGCCAAGGGAAGAACAACAACAATCTTTGGACAAACTTCCCTTGTGCCCTTTGTGGTGAGTATGACTATTATACTCACCATTGCCCTCAAATTGTTGACTTTAAATAGATGAAAGAATCCAGAAATGGACCATGTTCCCCAACACCACCTGCCCCGCAACAGGCCCCACGAAAATATGTACATCAACCACCCCCTATTGTACTGCAAAACCCCATTCCACACCAAGGGGTGATGAACACCCAACAAGAGATGCATCTGGACCCACCACAAATGGGACAGTATCCAAACCCAGACACTCCTACAGATCACACTATCCTCCTCACTAGTGAGGAAGAAGTTCTTCTACAAATGCACAATCGTCAATACAACGCCCCCCCTGAATCTTCTCTCACTACCTCGAAAGCATCCCCAACCACAACTAGACCACCTTTGATGATTCCTCACCCTAATACTGAACCACCCCTTCATATTCCTTGCATCCCATTATGACAAAATGTCAACAACCCTCAGGCTAGGGAGGCACACAATTATAGTCTGGTCGAGGATTTGGCACAATCTCCTGCCGCCATGTCTGTTTTAGAAGTCCTTCAAACTTGTCCTACTCAACGAAATTCGTTACTTTCCACTCTGGGGGTAGTCGAACTTGTTGATACTTGACTCATCACCTTTGATCTTGATAGTGGGGAACCCCATCTCCCCACTTTGGTCACTTTCCAAATACCGGTCAAAATTCATAACATCACAGTTCACTGCTACATCATTGATGAGGGTGCATCCACATGCATCATGTCCAAAACTGTATGGAAAAAACTTGGCTCCCCTAATCTCATACCATCCTCCATTACTCTGAGAGCTTATGATGGATGAACATCCTCTCCGGAAGGGCTCTTTCAAAATGTCCCCGTTGAACTCGGGGGCAAGACTATCCTCATTGACATTGAAGTTATCGATGCTCCACTCAATTACAACATTTTGTTTGGGTGTAGCTACATGTATGTGATGAAGGCTGTGGCCTCTTTTGTGTTTCGCACAGTGATGTTCAACCACAATGAGAAGATCATCACTATTGACCAAGTGTCACATTATGAGCCCAACCCTTCCTCCAACAACGATAATATCCTACCCTTTGTTCACACTAATCCCAAGGCCTACCCACTCATCGAGATGGGTCCCAGAATTTTCAAAGACCCATCCTTGCTAGGGACATGCCATGGAAAACCTCTACTCATACATCCCTCAGCACAAGTATGTGTCATATCATCCAATGGAACAGAAACTGGAGATACCCTTCCTCCCACAGAGGCTTCCTTACTATCCGACGCCCCACTCATCACAAAGCTCCTTCCTCAGGCATCCCTTGAGAACCCTCCAGCTCCCCCTGTTCCCAATTACACCCTCCCCCAGGGCCACATCCTGATTTGGGAGACAGTCCCCCAAGACATTACTCAAATCCCCTTCTTTTACCCCCCACCGGGCATACAAGCTTTCCAGATAGACGCAACGCTTACCCTTCCCAATATGGTGTTGGAAATTCTAGTATGGTATCTACATCCACCTGCAATGGTCCCTCAACCATCCCTCCCTCCCCAAACAAAAGGAATCCCGATGTAGATTCCAATACTTACTCGCACCACACCACCTGCACCCCCACTCACTAGCACCATTACTACAACTGGGGGAAGACGGAAGAAGAAAGAGCCCACCTCTCCACTTCCACCCCTAGTTCAACCTCCTTGTGCACTATGCGAGAAAGACATACACCCCACCAATAAATTCCCGTCTCTCCCCGAGCTGCACAATTTAATTCAACTCCCTCGAGCGATGACACTACTCGTTGTTTCATCCAGTTCACCTAATTCTACCATTACATCCCCTACATGAGGCAAAGGCCTGCGAACCAAATTTTCATGTGCCATTTGTTCATAATATGACCATTACACCCACCATTTCCCTGTGCTACCTCACTTTCGGCAAACGCTAGCAACCGTACGCCAGAGCTTTCAGCAAGAACCTCTCCCATCTGCATCATCTCACACACATGTCACTAACATCCACTATGTCATGACCTTAGTCAATGAATGTATGCAATGTCCTTGCTCTCTATGCAAATCACTTGATCACTTCACATATCAATGTCCTACGATCATTGAATACAAGCATCATCAATTGGCCCTTATTCCCAATCCTACCATCACCCCACCTCCAACGACGCCAGTAGTTCCCCCTACCCCCTCTTCGGATATGGTTTATATCTTTACCCTTGAGCCTAAGGAACTTCCCACTCCTCCCTGGTTCATAGATAGTGTCGAGGAGGATTTGCTCCCAAATCCCCCAATTCTCCAATTCATTTCCCCACGAAAATTTTACGCCCGACTACCATTTTTAACCCACAATATCTTGATATTTGGTTTATGTCCAGCGAACCCGTGCAAGCCCCTTGCGTCCTCCCCCCTACCTCTTCACAATAATATAATCACACGATGACAGTCATCGTTGTTACTCCCCTGGATCCCTTATATTCTTGACAGTTCCACTGCAAAGAAGACATCCTCAAGGAGTTAACTACGCCCGATTTCCCATGGGATCCACTCCATCACATAGCATTCTTTCTTTCACAGGAAGCCTTTATGCTTCCCAAACAAAACCCCATATAAGAAATCGAAACCAAGGATTTTCTCCCCTCAGGGCATATAGATTGGTTCAATAATCCTATCCCTGCCCCCGACGCTTTAGAAGAAGGCAACATGGCCAACATTTCCCCCACCGTCAAAATTGATATTTCCATCAAACCTAGAATCATAGAGGAAATCACCATTGGCGCTGCATGCTCTCCCGAAGAACTCATATCTTACAAATCTCTCTTCCAGGAATACCGAAACATTTTTTCCTAGTCATACACAGAGAGGCCCGACCTTGATCCCTCTATTGTTGAACATTGTATAGACACTTGGCATGATATCACACCTGTATGAAAAAAGCAACGTCCATTACACCCATCCAAAGAGGCATCCATCAAAGCCGAGATTGACAAATTATGCACTGCAGGGTTCATATACCCCATCACATATACGTCATGGGTCTCCAACCCCGTCCCCGTTAACAAAAAAAAGGGCACTATCCGTGTCTGTACAGACTTTCGCGATCTCAATCAAGCTTGTCCCAAAGACAATTTTCCAACGCCCTTTATCGAACAAATTATCGATGATTGTGTCGACCATGAGGCTTTTTCCTTCATGGATGATTTCTCTGGCTACAACCAAATTCAGATCCACCCAACCGATCAATACAAAACCACATTCACTACCCCTTGGGATACTTTTTCATATCGTGTCATGCCTTTTGGCCTCAAGAACGCTGGTGCCACTTTTCAACGCGCCATGACATACATCTTTCATGATCTAGCTCAAATCATCCTTGCCTACTTGGATGATCTCACTGCTCAATCCAAGAAATGCACTCAACATCTTGATGACTTATGCATTGTCTTTCATAGGTGTCGACAGTACAATATCCGCTTGAACCCTCTCAAGTGCGTATTCTGCATCACCATTGGATGACTTCATGGGTTCATCGTCTCCCAACACGACATCACAATAGACCCCCTCAAGGTCCAAGCCATCACGGAAATCCCCCCCCCCCTCAGAATTTACACAAGCTGCAAAGCTTACAAGGAAAAGATAACTTTTTACGCTGCTTTGTCCCCGATTACGCCACTTGGGCACATGGTTTCCTTCGCTTCTTACATCACGATATCCCATTCCAATGGGATGAACATGCCCAAACCACTTTTGATGATCTCAAAGCGGCCCTCTCCAATGCCCCATTAATTAGTCCACTTGACTGTGACCGCGACTATATTCTCTACTTTTCTGCCTCAACCGTCTCCGTAGCAGTAGTTCTCGTCCAATTAGTGGATGACAACTGGGAGCATGTCATTTACTATACTAGTAAAAACCTTTCAGGGCCACCCTTGAAATACAATCACGAAGAGAAAATCACCCTTGCAGTTGTCCTTGTAGTCCAGAAACTGCGTCATTACATCCTACTTCGAACTACCAAGGTCGTAGCAGATTCCAACCCCTTGCAATACTTGCTCAGTCGCCGAAAAATTAATGGAAAATTTTCCCGATGGATCGTCATCCTTCAGGAGTATGAACTCAAATTTTCAACACCCAAGAGCAAGAAATCCCTCATCCTTGCCGAACTCATTATGACATTTCCTTCCGATACTACTAGCTCTCCTGTCAATATCGACTTCCTTGACGAACATCTCTTTTTCATCCCTTCAGATGATCCTTGGTACGACGATCTCCTCGTCTACCTCCGAACACAGAAGTTTGGAAACCACCTCTCTAGGGACGATCATCAACGTATTCGGCACCAGGCCCCTCACTACCTCCTTATCAGTGATATCTTATATTGACGAGGGGTTGACACCATACTTCGTTGATGTTTGACTATTGACGAAGCTGATAGAGTCTTGAATGACTGCCACAACGGTGCCTACAGTTGCCACCTCTCAGGGATGTCCACCGCCCAGAAAATCATTCGAGTCGGCTATTTTTGGCCCAAATTGTTTCATGATTGCATCCACGCTGTGAAGCAATGTGACAAATTTCAGCTATATACCAACAAAGCAAGAGCACCACCCGCTCTTCTCCACCCAATCATTATTGCCAGCCCCTTTTGCAAATGGGGCATAGAATTCATGACTTGCAACCCTCCATCTAGAAATGGACACAAATACATTGTCGTAGCAGTCGATTATTTCACCAAGTGGGCTGAAGCCATGCCCACCTTCAAGAACACCGCTGACACTGCAGTGCATTTTTTCTTTAATCACGTCATCTCCCACTTTGGAGTCCCACTACAATTAGTCTCTGATCATGGGAAACAGTTCGAGAATGAGATTTTCATTGAACTCTTCTCCAGGTTAGGCTTCTCCCATGATTTCTCCTCCCCATACTATCCTCAATCCAATGGACAAGTAGAGGTGGTCAACAAGGTCTTCAAAACCATGTTGCAGCGCACAGTTAACAAACATAAGACCAATTGACACCATATGTTATTTTCCACACTATGGGCTTATCACACAACAATTAAACTGCCACCAGTTTCATACCATTTCATCTTGTCCATGGGGTCGAGGCCACTCTCCCCATCGATTGATAAATTCCCACCTTGCGCACCGCTATTGAGCTATTACCTGACACTACTCCAATGTAGCAACGTTTGATGAACTTAGAGTCGCTGGATGAATACCGTTGGTGTTCATTACAGAACAATGTGGTAGCCAAAAACCGATCAAAGGCCACCTTCAATCACCATGTCAACCTTCACTCATTCAATGAAGGAGACCTCATCCTTGCTTACGATATCGCTCACGATAGCTTCGGCCATGGAAAATTCGAGTCATTATGGCGTGGACCTTACATTATCCAACATTGCCTCACAAAAGGCGCCTACATCCTAGCCTCCCCCGAAGGCCATCCTCTCAAATAACCCCTCAATGGGTTGTACTTAAGGAAATTTTACGCCTGAGCATAGCCATTCTACACTAGGATTTTTATTTTTGTACACTTTTTGTAGAGTTTTTAATCTTCTTTTTACTCCATGCCTTGCATCTAATCTATCATTTGTGTTATCGATAGATGCCTCTGCCATTGGCCTATCACATCGGTTACATCAAGGGAGCTAGCCGTTGGACACAAAATCTCGCTTCGGCCGCTTGGGCCCTTTATACCCCCTCACATGAACTACTCCAATCCAGCGACATATGCCTGGGCTCAACAACCAACAGCCAAGCAGAATACACATCCATCATTGGCCTCCTTGCAGAGGCCAATAACCGCCATATTTGCCAGCTTAGCATCTTATTAGATTCCCAACTCGTTGTCCTCCATCTCAACAATGTGTACCGTGTCCGTGATCCTTGCCTCTTCAAGAAATACCTGCAAGTTAGACTTTTATCTTGACATTTTGATTCAATCACATTTACACATATTACAAGACAATTTAATCAAATAGCAGATAATATGTCTAACCTAGTGTTAGATTGGCATTTATCCCATCAAGTTACCATTACACATACATAACCCATAAAAAGTCTGTCACAACATATAAATTAGACATTATAAACAAAAAACATCAACACATGTGAACATCACAAGGATCCCAAAATGTATATATATAGATCGGTCAATGTGCCATCAATGTTTACAAAAAATAGTACATGTACAACATCCATAGGTAGGTGAACCACATCACCCCTATAAATACAAAATCAGTGTCCCAACACCATATACATAATGGTCTCACAAACCTATATAAATACAAAAATACATATATAGATGCACTCATGGCGCCTCTAAGGCTCCACCACCTGGTCCTCTCTAGGGAGGAGGTGCCCCACCAACTAGGGGTCCCTCAGGTCCTGGGGGAAGTCGCCCATTCATAGCCGCACCCGCTACAGCTTCTCTGCGGATAAGGGTCCGTGACTCTGTCGGAAGGCCCACACACTGCTCCAAGACTCCCTCGTCCTGGATACACACCCACATACCCTCGGGCACTCCCTGTAGTACCACATCCAATCGGTGGAAAAAATCTTCGAACTCTCCCTCGACCCCTGCTGGAGGAGCATGTGACGGACCTGCACCCGGATCATCAAAATGACGTCTCCTTCCCACTCTATTGTCATCATCCGACCTCACACCCTCCTCATCCCACCATCATCTCTCCCCTGCCCATGGCTCTCCCCGCGGTGGTCTCACCGACCCCTGCTGCACGGGTACTTTGACTAACTCAACCTCGTGTCCGCGAGGTCCCACATCCGCACACACAAGAAACAAGTGATAGAATCAACATCCATCTATGCATAAATAAAATGCTATACTATCTACAAATAAAAAACCATCAAATAAATCAACATACCTCTACAATCAAATACCTCTCCAGGGGGTAGCACCATATTTGGGTCCTCCCGAAAGTCCACCCCACTATATGGGTAGCGGAGTATGATCTGTGGCATATGACGCTACACCCATACAACCTCGACCGTAAAATAATGGCCAGCCTCCCCTCCACCATGACGAACCAAAATCGTCGCCCACCGCCTTAGTCAAGGCTCTAGCACACCAGGTGCGTCCAATAGCACTCTAGGGTGCAACATGGGCACCCTCTCCAAAAACTATGCTACCAAGATGGACCCAAAGGCAAAATCCCCTGAGTCAGTAGCTCGACACTTGTTTAGATGCCCCACCATCTTGGCATGTAGCATCAAGCCCCAACCAAAATTCTCGCCCCCCAGTTCCCTCTCCATGATCCTCAACTGACCCCCACTAATTCGCTGAGTCGCAAGAGACCCATAGACTCTCACAATCATCGCTGCCATGCAATGATGCACCAGGGTGTCCATCGCCCCAATCCTCACCATAGACCCCGACATGAAGTTCTCTCCCGAACAATATGTCCGGGCTAGGTCAGCCAACTAACCATCTCCGGGTACCACGGGTTTGATAGGTAACAGGGTTCCTCGAAAAGGGAGTCCCATAAAAAAATATACATCCTCTGTAGCAGAGAATGCCAGATGCTCCCCTCGAACAATGAAAAACTGCAGATCCAGACTCCACATCAAAATCAAGAACTGTAACAAGTACTTATGTGCCTGCACTAGTGAGCACTAAAAAAACTTCAGTAGCCCACAGGCTCCGAAAGCACCATGTACAATCGACTCCTCATCTCTCACCGCCTCTCTCAGGTGCACCCAGTCCCTCTCCCTCCAGTGGATCGACATTGTCAACTGGTCGCCTGCATCCACACATACAATATTTGATCAGCCATCACAACTCATAAAAACACTAAAATCTCCAAAAACGATAAGTTTTTGCACCCTTCAGCTTTGCCTCAAGGGCGCAACTTTTTTCCCCATAGGCGCGCACATATGCGCACCTGTTCATCCCACAGTTGCACACTCATGCGCAACTGTTCATACCACATTTTCGCACTCATGCACCCTTGTCACACACACAGACGCGCATCCTAGCGTGCCTGTTCGCTACACAGTTGCGCACACATGCACAACTATCAGGAACACAAATGCGCATGAATGCGCTGTTGTGCTTTGAATAGGCGCGTATTCCATGTGTGCCTGTTTTCCCCATTTGGGTGCCCTCGTGCGTAGCTCTCCAAATTACAGTTGCACTCTCATGTGTGTGAAACATTCGATCGCCCGTGCACTAGGGGGGCCACCCTCACAAAACCCCCCTGTACGGCCATCCGTACCAGCCCTACCCAAAAAAGAAACCCTAACTACTATGTAGGAGAATACAACCAATGACCTGATACTCGCTGATCCTAAATCGATTGGCTCGATCTCTCGAAATCTCCAAATCTCTCCTCAAACCTCTCGTCAATCCACTACGACAACAAGCACAAATGAGGTGGCAATGTGGGCCCTACAACTATATATAGTCCCTTTTGCCAAACTTCCATACTGAATACCGGGAGCTCCGAGCGTCCATTTTCCGATCCGTCTTCAGCCACGGGACCAAGATCCCGCCACCTACACAATCATATTCCTTGGACCACCATCCATCCTCGGCCCTCGGGGCACATTTTTCTCACATCACGCTCAGGTACGCGTGCTCATGTTCAAAATTATCAAATAACTATTATACATTCTTTACTTTCAGATATCGTTCACGATGGGTATTTGGTTTTTTATGTGTGCAGGTACTTGGTCACCACCCGCCAGCATGACCCTTTCAGGTATATGATCACTACTGGAATGTAATCATTCCCTCTAAATATCAATTGCATATCCCAGTCACACCCTTCGATATTTTCCTCTAGGGTCCCCCCATCCGTCTCTACAGTACTCACACCTCCGCTGCATTTCAATACTGTCAACCGGTAGCACTCTCTCCCACATGAGTTTTCCCCCTCATAGTCCCCTCTAGCACTTTTACACTCATGTTGTTTTCACCCCTTAGGGCTGAGAGTCCTCATAGTCTTTGCATTCCCGAGAATCAGCTGCATGCTCCTTCTCCTCATTTTGCTAACCTCCCCATAACGAACTCTCGCGTAATCTTGTCATAGTTCTCATTTGACTGTACCTTTGCAGTATCATTAGCCCTCCATCTCATTCACCATCAGTTTTCCATCTGCAGATTGTCCTCCATTCATTTTACCTAATACAGAAACCCACCTATGGGCCCCCCATCCTCCACCTATTTTCTAAGCAACTTGCACCCTCACCGACCCAACCATCTTACACTGAGGCACCCATTTCTGTATCTACACCCTTGTCCCAACTTATTCTTTATTCATTTGGTAATTGTACAAAGCCTTTGTTTCCAACCTTTGCATAGTTTTTTGTCATCGCCTTTGGTGACCTTCTTTTTTCCGGCAGAAGCAACCCATGTCGACCTTGGTTGGGGAATTCATTATCTTATACTCCTATTGACATCCCCCATAAACCCTGAGTATCCCATAGTCCATGTCCCTCTGCTCTTTGAGTTTGTCCTCTTTGTCACGCCTCTGGCACAATTTAACCCCAGTCTAGTCGTCCCCCTGACGTTAAATTCAGTTTCATGGTTTCTGCCACTTATCCTTCACAAATATCCCCAACCAAGTACAATCTTGAGTCTCCCCGTATCTTGATTACGTCCATGTTCCTCATCAGTTCCTAATTTTATCCCGTGGATTTCATGAATCCCTTTGCTTCTTGGAGTCGCATCTCCCTTTATGTTGACATCAACACAGTTTCCAGAAGGGCGACAATATGTTGGCTCTCATTACCTTTATAATGAGGAGTCTCAGACGACACAGAGAGACTCATCATTGCTCTTTGCTATCGTTGACCCCCACAACATTCGACTTCAACACTTTATCATGTTGTGGTGGCTCTTACTTTGCGACTATTGCAATTGTTTTTTTATATTTTTCGAAGAACTCTGAAATTTAATAGGCTATCACTGCCTGCGTATCATCGACACTTATTACATGTGTCATCACCTCTTTTTATAGTTTTTTCATGATCATAATTTTCCTCTACTATTATCAACATGCCCCCAAGGGCACTGCAGTTGTCTACACCAACACACAACTTTAGTTACTGTATTACACATTTTTGAGTTACATGACACGAGCATGGGGCATGCCCGCCTCGTTTGTACACAGTTTTATTTTTCCACACCTTGCAAAAGGTTTGGGTCCTACAGGTTCCCCTCTCCCTCCAATGGGTCACTCTTGAAATTCCCCTCAACACTCTTTCTTACAAAATTACTCTCAGTAGAAGAAACATTGATGTATTTCAGCTATACGTATGCTCCTAACCTCACACATCAGGGGGGATCTGTTATCACTGGAATTTTGTTTGCAAATGGTTATGAGAATCCAACATCTTCAAACACCCATTAGTTCATCCATGGCCTAGAAAATGAATTTCCAAAAGGCACAAAACTATACAACTAGTTAAAAAATCACCATGTGCTAAAGATACAAAGGCAACGCGCGCACATGCGACAGTCAAGTAATTCCGAAAAAGTGCACATGCGCCCGATGCATGACTGTGGATGAAAAAATCCGCGCACACCTCAGAACGATGCATTTATGATTTTGGTCTTCCTTCCACCCACTTCTGGTTCATCTCCCAAATCGATTTGACACCCAAATCCGAGATGAATCCGAGTGGGGTGTTGGTCAAAGACCTATGGGTGCCCTAAAGAGCCCCTTGTTCACACTAAAGATTGGTTGAATAATGCCTCAAATATTTGCTATAAAAAGAGGCCATGGGTGCACTATGTTTTGAAGGAATTCATTTGTATTGTTATGTTGCCTGTATTCTCTTAGAGGAACCTCTTTTCTCACTAGAGCATACAAGCACCATTTCATTTAGCCATTCACATCACCTCTTTAGTGAATGAGCTTTGGATTTCTTCACCATTTCCTTCTAGTTTTCTACTTGTAAGAAGAGCTCAATCATTGGGGGTTCAAGAGCCCTCCCTTGGAGGAAGAGGGGACCCATAAGTCTCCCTTTATATTTGGCGTTTTCCCACTAATACAACTTATCCATTGGTGGCATGCATGTTGTTTATTTTTTGTTCTATTTCCCTTATGCACTCTAGTTTAGTTTCTTTTATTGTTATTAGTTTAGTTCTTTGTTTATTTCTTATGCTTGATGTTTATAACTCTTGCATTCACTGCTGTCTTGTCCAGCTAACCCAACTGGACTTGTAAGCATCCTCATTTTTCTCATTTAGGTGATGAAAGGGACGCAACACAAAGATCTCCCCATGGACCCAAACCTAAATCAAGACAAGCTTTATATCACTTCATGTCCATGAATAAGGGAAAGGATAATAAGGGTTATCAATAAAGGGCTAACCCATGTGTAACACACTCAACACTCTGATCCTTACTTACGCTGGTGGGGTGTCATAATTTCCTCTTTCATCATTCTAATTTCTCTTCCAATCTATAGCTCCAAACTCAATTATGAGTCCATAAATAAATTTTTCTCCTCAAGATATTTCCAACAATTGTACTCTCGCTCGCGTTTGAGCTCTGGTTAGAAAGTAATGGCTTCCTTAAAGTTTCTTGGCCACTCTCCTCATGATGAAGTTATCAAATCCATGTGGCACTATCTAATACCTATAAGTTGAGATAACCAGTCCACTAGCACACACATCAACCTATCCATATCTTGCTTGTTGACATGTTCTATTATTAACCCTGTTAGAAAAGTGGCTGTGCTCATTTAACCATAGACAATATAGTAATATTGTCACCCAACCATAGGCACAAATGCCACCCYCGAGCACCTTGACCTTGACAGAGAGAATAATTTTAGTAGMAAATCAATAGACAACAAAGGCTAATGCACTAAGCAAAGAGAACCAAGACTGATCAGAAAGTCCAACCCAAAAGACCAAAATCACRGGTTGCAATAACTACAGTTGCAGCTGCTCTCAAAACTTGCGCACTACTAAATTTCTGCAATTGCAAGTTGTGTGTGCCAAATGATCTCTGATGCCCTATATTTATACTTCTCTCTTTAGGCTGCCTGGGTTGACTTCTCTTTCTGGAGGCTAAAGACTCATTATAAAATATTCTATTTAGTTGACTTTTCTTCTAGGGTTATGTCCAAATATTTTAGGGTTCTTCTTGCTTCCTGGAATATTCTAATCTCATCAAAGGTCACAAGTGGAGGTTAATACCTCCCACAACTACCATAATATCAACACTCCCTCCTAACTAGGGAGGTATAAAAGGAAATGGTCTTAAGCACAAACAAACCATTCAACTGGTAGCATCATCATAGCTAGACATTCAATCTCATGATCAAATCACGAGCACCATCATCATTATCCAACTGATTAATCTCCATGACAATTAGTACAATGTCATCTGATAGAACACAACTGTGTCTATCCATAGTAGTACATAACTACTATGTAGTGGTACACAACCATACCAAGTAGCACATAGTAAGAACATCAACCATGGGCTATCTGGACTATTCTTCCCAAGCATGGAAGAATAATTGTCCCTGATTTCTAAGCCTGGACCATTCCTCTGACACTAAACATAGTGCAACCTGGATATAATGAGTCTACCCTAGGGAATGTCTGTCCCTGATTTATGAACCCGGACCATTCAACTAACTGGGCCATTCCTCCGGCACTAAACATACTGCAACCTGGAGAGAATGAGTCTTCCCTAAGGAATGACCATCCGAACCATTTCCTAAGGAAATGAATTTCCTGCACGAACCTCCAAAATGGACCATTATTCAAAACGGATAACAACTGTGAACTTTGAAAGAATGAATGCTTGACGAGGAAGACCATTCTACTTGACCACTACTAAGAGTGACTTCCAAGAAGAATGAATGTCCTATACCATTCCCCCACACTGGCCATAAGGGGAATCGTTGTCTATGGTACATCAACAATCTATTAGAACATTTTCATTACGAAAATGACTGTCTGATCTGGACCATTTTCCAAACTAGAAAATGCATGTCCGTTAGAGAATCTCAAACCACTTTCCGAACTGGAAAGGAACTGCCCATCCTGGATCATTTTCCAAACTAGAACATGACTGTTCATAAATCAATGATATATATATCAGTGCTCCCTCCCAACCTAGGGAGCCATCTCTTCCCTGTCAACTAAGGAATTTATCTCCACGAGCCCCAACTTGTCTCGTAAGTATGGAAACTTTATCCTAGACAAAGGATTTGTCAAAATATTTGCTATCCACTCATCTGTGGAGATATACTGGAGTTTCAATTCTCCTTCCTGGAATTTATCACAAATAAAGTAATATTTTATCTCAATGTGTTTCGATCGATCATGAAACACTGGGTGTTCTGATAGCCTTATACAACTCTGATTGTCACAATATATTGAGGTCGAATCTGGTACATGATCAAATAATCTAGAAATCATCTTCCTTAGCCATACTTCTTCTATAAATGCCTCACATGTTGTGATATATTATGCTTCTGATGCACTGAGTGCAACATAATTTTGTTTCCTTCTGCCCCAAGATATCATAGCAGAGCCCAAGTTGAAACACATTCCTGAAGTACTTCTTCTGTATTATGCACTCCCTGCCCAATCTGAATCTGTGAATCCATCAAGTTGTATATCACTGGATGAGGTATATCTTAAACCATAGTTTAGCATACCACAAATATATCTTAGAACATGCTTTGCAACTATCCAATGCTCATGTATGGGTTCCACCTAGAACTGGCTTAGGGTGTTTAAAAAAAATCAAATATCTGGTCGAGTATTCACTAAATAGATTAATGACCCAATCAATTTCCGATATAGGGATGGGTCTACTGGATCAAAGTCTGAGTCTCTTACTTTTATTATATCTATGGTCATAGGAGTGTCCATGGATTTGCAATCCATCATTCCAAACTTCTGAAGAATCTTCACTTCATACTTTCCTTGTCCAAGGAATACTTCACCATGATTCTGCCATACTTCTAGTACCAAGTAATAATGCATGAGACCGAGGTCTTTCATATCGAACTCAGAAGCTAGTTCCTTCTTACACTGGGTGATATGAGACTCTTCACCTGTCAAGAATAAATCGTTGACATATAGCAGTAGAATCACAAGTGCATTGTTCACTACTTTGTAGTAGATATTTGGATCTGCATGAATTTTGGAGAAACCAAGTCTTATTAAGTAGCTGTCTATTCTGGCATGCCAAGCTATTGGAGCTTGCTTGAGTCCATACATGGCTTTCTTTAATATGAAAACATGAGTGTCTCTGGAATGTACTTCAAATCCTTGAGGTTGTTCAATGTATACTTCTTGTTCGATTGCTCCATTGAGAAAATTTGTCTTTACATCCATCTGATGCAAACTCCATCCCATGGAAGAAACAAGAGACATAATAGATCTAATAGAAGTATATCTAGAAACAGGAGCAAAAGTCTCGTCATAATATTCTACCTCCTTTTGGGAGAACCCTCTAGCTACGAACCTTGCTTTGTATTTGTCCACACTTCCTTCTGCTGCATGTTTGATCTTATAGACCCATTTTGAAGTTACTACTGATTTTTATTTGGGTCTAGGCACAATTTCCCATACATAATTTTTCATGATGGACTGGTGTTCTTAGGTCATGGATTCTTGTTGGCCCTTGACCAAGTTTTGAGGAACACTTGGTCATATTTGACTGTTTTTGGGACTTCGATAGCTTGTCAAAGGTGGAGCGCAACGCGAAGCGAAAATCGTGGAAGCTAGACCCCTTTTTGGGTCCTTTTTGGGTTTTTGGGGATAATGTAATGGGAAAGGGATGTTGGCCCATGGGTTTACCCATGCTTAGGCCCTTTTGTAATATATAAATAGAAGGCTAGGAAAGATGAGTAGAGGGGCAATCTATGTGATTGCTTAGTGCAAGAATGGATGCTATATCTATGTGATGTAGGCTAAGTGCCAAGAGTTGAATCTGTGTGATCAAGGCTTTGTGCATTTTGTGTAATATTTGCAGAGCTTAGTGCAAGTCCCTGTGAGAGACTGTAGAAGGATTTGTGCTGCAGTGCAAGGAAGAAGGATTTGGCAAGCTGTGCATATCTTCTATCCTGTGTGGAGTAAGGGTTTTGAGGCTCTGTGCTGTAACCTAATTAACTAAAGCTAATAAAGAAGAAGACTTTGTGGATGTAGCCCCAGGGTGGGGGTGAACCATGGTAAATCTGTGTGTTGTGCTCTGTGCCTCGACCTGATGTGTTTGTCTCTTCATTTTCTAAGTGCTTTGATATGTTTAGATAGATCTATTTATGCTTTGTGATTTTGAGATATGAATGAATGTTAAGATTTGGTATGTAAGATGCTTAGTGCTTGACCTACCGAATCTAATCAATCTTGTTGTGGCTAAGTGATGAATTATCTTAGATCTAAGTACATACTGTGATGCTCTGTGCTATCTGCGAAGTATCATAAGGGATGAATATTGATGAATAATCTATGCTAGGTGATTGCTAAGTGTTATAGTCACAGATCTGTGTCCCAGCTAAGGTTGCAGACACCTGAGTTTTGCAACCACCCCTGCCTCTACCTCGGGTGAGACTTCATCTCCTTCGCAGGTGTTACTGAAAGGGCTGGTAGTTAGGGTTTTGTTGGTGCGCTGTTGTAGCGTTGAACCCTAGGTCTTTCCCCGTGCCAACAAATGGTTCCGTTGCCGGGACCTGAAACTGTGATTGTTGGGAACTAAGCAGAAGAAGCTTTGTGCAAAGATTCATCCTGAAATTGTGAAAGATTTGTGCGTGGATCTATGCCCTAGTGCGCAGTGATCCACTTGATCTGAAAAGCTCTGTATTGAAGAAGGAAGGAAAGATATGAAGGAAAGAAGTTAGATATACAAGAAAAGAGGCTGGTATTGAAGAAAAGAAGTAAGATCTGTAAGCTCTGTGCTTTGATAAAGGTATGATTAGTTAAAAGTTCTTAGATCTGGAAGCTTGCTTCCCTGTAGAAGTAAAAGAAGTGAAATTTTTTGTTTCTAAAGTATGGATTTAGGCATGCTTGATAGATTTTGTCCTAGATTGAAAACTAGGGCATTGTTAGGTGAAAGAATGTTTGATATGAATAGATCTGATAAGTATAATGATAGATATGTTATACCTATGCATAGAAATAATTTTTGGACTAACCAATGGATGCAGGAGCCTAGAAATAAATTTTTGCAGTCTAGCCATTATGATCTTAGCGCACAGTATAAGAAAAGTTGGGGATCATTGAAGAGAAAGAGAGGATTAACTCTTTGTTACAGTTGCAGAAGACTATGACATCTTGATAAGGAATGCCTTGGGAGAAACCCTAGTTGCCTCTGTTGTAAGGCTATGGACCATGAAGTACTAGATTGCCCCAGAATGATTGCTAGACTTGAAAATATAAATATGGAGCAAGCAAACTCTGAAGGAGATCAAGAGACTAATATTATAGAAGAACCCCAGAAAGAATCAGAGATTATGTTACTGAAAATGAAAGAAACCTTGGATGAACATAAAGATGCCAGTTTGTCAGAGATCTTCAAAGAAAAGGAGAAAATCAAAGTAAGAATAAGAGACTTTGACATTGAACACGCTCTAGATGAGGGAACACAAATGAACATTATGACATAAAGTACTTGGGAAACCCTAGGAAGGCCTTCTATGGTTCCTTCACTAGGAAAAATAGGGTTGTTTAAAGGAAAAATAGTAACCCTATGTGGCAGGATTACCCAGATAGCTATAAGTACCCATGGAGCTTCGACAGAGGAAGAACTCAAAGTTATTAAATTTATTGAGGACCATGCCCCATTTCCAGCTTTGTTAGGCAAGATCTGGATTGAAAAATACCAAATCCGTAGAAAAGAAGAAAAGGAAGCCCTAGAACAGAAGAAGCAAGAACTCATGGAATTTATGACTAGAAGGATCGCCTACTTGATGGAAGAACAAGAGAACAGACCTAAGCTATTTGAGACCAGGGACTTTGATGTCAAAGCTATAAGAGAATTAGAGGAACCACAAAAGACCAAAATACCTAATCCATATGATGAAGGAGTATTACCCTTGGATCTGAATAAAGAATCTCAGCATCACGAAGTAACTATGTCGAGAGAAGATAAGAATCAGAATGGAAAAAGGACGATCGAGACAAAGCTCACTAAGAAGAAGGCTAGGAAGCTAAGTAAGAAGAGAGCCAATATCGAAAAGTTATAGAAGATTCTAGAGGAAACTTCACAGAAGGAAAAATCACAGGAATTGAGCTTCATCGGGATATACGAACAACGACATACGACACTTCGCTATGACGAAGCAATATAGTCATTGGACCAATATACCCGTTCGACTTCCGCCCCGAATGGACAAAAAAGCATTAAAGGATCACCACCAGACCATTGGACCATGCCATAATGGATGGATAAATTTCCATGGAAGCTTCATACCCGTTGTAAGCTGACCATTGATGAATTTCCTATTTAGCTCGTCGCGCCATGCTCGAAGAACACTTTTTCCAACTGAAGAATCGAAGCCTGCAGAACTAGTGATTGTCTATAGTGATCATTGCAAGTAGATGTTTCATCCTAGTGCAGTATTTTGAGATCATCGTAACCCCAATTATCTTTCCCGAGTGCGTATGTCCGACGAGCTCATCGCACTTGAGGAATCCATCACAGAGGTCCTTCTCGATTTAATGACTGAGAGATCGATGTTGAAAAGAAGAGTTTTCACCAGAGTCCAAGCATCATCGATGAGTGGAGTGCAAGCCTCCCTGTCGACTGCTCGAGAAGGAACATCTCTAGCCGACGTAGAAAGAAGAACTAAGAATAAGGATGATATAGCCAACGCGAAGTTAGTGCCATCCATCCTACCATCTTACATACCCCCTCTGAATGGTGAGATTAACAGGGACAGTGTCCCTAGAGGTTTTGAATACATCCTAGTCACTGCATATCTACTGAAAGGAGTAAGCACCTACTGCACAGATCAAGACAAGGTTACAATGTTGAAGTTTTGTGACTTCAACCCGGGGGACCGTAAAGTTTACAACATGCTCACCCCGTATAAGTACTTGACGAGAACTAAGGGCAAGAATTCAAAGCTCATCCCTGAGTAATGGATGATGAACCTTGCGTAGTCTACTTTGCTCAACGTTTAGAAAATACCGCACTTCGGCAGACACCAAGAGGTGAATGCTTGTGTAAAATTGCTGCTAGAAAGTTACCAAGGAGGATACCTGTGGTTAGATCATCGCATAACTATTGATCTGACGCTGATAAATAGGCTCACTGATCTTAGCATGCAGGGCCCTGATCCCCATGAGTACTATTCTGGAAATAATACAGATCACGCTCTTGCGCAGAAGATCAAAGAAGCCTATGGTGATGTTGAGAAAGGCGCGAGAGGCTACAAGGTAGGTTCTATTGAAAGTGGCGCAGTGCACCTCACATGCCAACTGATCGCAGGGAAGTTGGTATGCAAGAATCGACCAACACAAGTATCTAGCTTTGTAGTTGATCTCGCAGGAAAGTGCGCAGAGGGACTACAAATGAACTGGGCGAAGTGCTTGGTGAATCAACTAGAGATTGACTAAAGAGAAGCCCAAGATTAGGGGCATGACTTCCATTTCAGCTGGCTCCTGATACTGATCACTTTTGTTGCATGGGAGCTACCAGAAGGCGCAACCTTCCCGAACCTTGACCTGTTTGATCCACTAGCTGTGAAGTTCAGTGCATTATGGTACTCGAATGACATGAGCAAGCAATGGAAATCGAATGTTTTTTTCCATGTGTACTGTTAGGAACCAAACATCAATATAGCATAGAAAAACCTCAAGAAAAGTACTCAACG